>VZRU01004537.1:628317-667271 GCA_013398155.1 Pedionomus torquatus | reverse complement strand
TTTTTTTTTTAAGTGTAGTCAACCCTATAAAGCACACTACAAAGAAAAACAGTGGGTATTTTTAGATTAGGACTAGATATTTTCCTTGAATTCCTGCATTTTAGTCAGCCCTAAACCTGAGTTCAGTACAAGGGCAATTAGGTGAAAGTTAATAGCTGGTAAGACATGGTATGTCAGCACAGATGATAAAATTGTTCTTTCTGATCTGAAACACTGGTTACAATGCCTGTCACCTTACCCACGACGGACATCCCTAACTGCCTTTGTATTTATACAATCCTGAATACAACTTTCACGTATCCTTTATGGGAGACTAACTCAAAAGTGAAAATTTATTGGTATTTTTGCACTCTTGCTTAAGATGTCTAGAAAGAGGGAAGTATGAGCCAGAAGCCTCTCCTTACTGTTTCAGAAATCATTCTCTTCTTCAATAAGCCCCTTGGAAGAAAAAAGAAAAAAATATCGGTAGAGGAAACACTTCAACAACTTTAATGAGAGTTACCAGAGAAATGCTGGTTTGCTACTTTAGTGATTTCTACGTACTTTGTAAGCATACTGCTTCCAAGCCCTCTGTTAAACAGAACAACAACAATAGCTGTAGCTAGTCCTATTTTAGTGGATTGAAAAATGGTGATAACAAACCCAGCAGCTTTTCTTTTCCCTTACAGAAAGCAGAAATGCCAGCCAGAATTGGCAGCATGTTGAAAATAAAGTGAAGCCCCAAACAGTTGAGGGACGACTGTTGACATTTGCCACACCATTGTACCTCTAGGCTTCTTTCCCTGTAATTCTGTATAAGACTTGCCAGTTCTGTGCTGCTATTTAAAAACAGGATTGGGGCAAGTTAAAGTAAACTGTTAGTTCAATAACTCTACTCCTCTGCCTTCATTCTTGTGATTACCGTTCCAGAATGACAGCATGTGTTTCAACTGAAACAGTTGACAGTTCTTCTATGTACTCATTGTAACTTTTATATGGAAGTTTTTTTTTGTTGTTGTTGTTTTTTTTTTCTGTTCTCTTTGCTATCAATGTACACCCTGTTGGAAGCAACCAGGATTTGTTAAATGTGAACAATGTTCTTGGAGACATCTAAGATTCCAGGAACAAATAGGTCTCATTTCTAGGCAACTGAAAACAGAGAATGTAATTCAGAAAAAAAGCACCTTGGCTGATCCAGAAAATAAACTTCTTGCAAACTGACTTTGTTTCTAGCATGATCATATTCTGTACAGGGTATTACAGAAAGGACAGATCCAGTCACACCTGGTAGAGAGAAGTTCTCCTCACTTCCTTGCTACTTCCTGTGATACTTTAGGGAAGCAAAATCAGTTCCATAACAAGTGGATATATTTTTACCGAAACGGATTAGCATTAGTAAGTTTGCAAAATAGAAATGAGGGTTTGAATGCAGAGTTGGGTACAACTATGTATGTAAGGAATTCAGAAGGAGAGAAATTTAAGAAAGGCTTCATGACAGATAGAGAGTATAAAAGTTAGGAAAGAAAGATAAGAGTACTTATATAAAGGGGAGCTGTATAGGCCACTGAAGGGAAAAAACATTATCTTAAGTTTCTTAAAGAAAGAGGGCCTGGATGAAGCTCTCTGAATAACATGTTCAGAACAGCAGTCTAAGGTTATTTGAGCTCCTGCACTTCTGATAGACAAGGATAAGATAAGACTTTAGTTGGAAATGAATAGTGTAACAAAATAGAAACTCAAAGATTTTCAGGAAAGGAAAGCAGAATCCAAATTTTATCATCAGACTTCGTATTAGGAGACAAGACAGTAACACCCAAACTGCCTCTGAGAGAGCCTGAAAGATTGTGAAGGGCAAGAAGCTAGGGGAATCTGGATCAGTGGAGGAAAAGGTAAACTGAAGGGATGATCTTAAATGAGAACATGTGTAAGTCCCTTGCACTAGGACTGTGCAAAACGCTTTCCAGCTTCAACACAGGGATAGTACACAAGCAAATGAGGTCTTCCACAATTTCAATGAAAAGACAAGCTGGCAGACAGTTGTTAAAATACAAGTGACTGAAATATGCATCTAGGTTGTGACTTATTTAAATGGTGAGTTCTTGTCATCTACCATTAAGCATTTCTTCTCTTTCACTTTGAAAGCATTGCTCCCTGTCTTATTAAAGATAGTATGGAGGAAGAGGGCCGAACAACAAGGAAATAATTTATTAGTATGAAAGAACCACGGTAGAAAGGTGCTGTTGGCCAAAAACAAGTCAAAACCACAGTAAAGCCAACAGAAGGAAACAATAAAAATAAAGATGATGTCGTAAGCACCATTGAGGAAGAATGCTTTGGATTGAAATCAGTAGAGAGTGTACCAAGGACTATTAAAGATGAGTCCAGAGGAAAAAAAAAAAAAAAAACAACAATGAAGACATCAAAACACTTTAAATCAGGCTTTTGAATTAAATGTTCTTATAGGAAAGTCAAAGCTTACTTTAATTAATTTTTCTTTTTTCCCCATTTGTGACAAAATTGAAGAACAAAATAGTCAATCTTTTTGGTTTTCATATATATTTTTGCAACTTATTTTCAAGGGCATAGAGGAAATGGAAAAAGGAGGAATACTGCATTTTCAAATGAAAAATGTCATACTGATTTTTGAAACTAGAGTACCTGGTTACTTTTTGAGGTATGTAAACCAAAAATTACATCAAATTATTAAAGACTAAGAGATAAGCAGGGTGGCATTAAAGACAAAAGACAAATTTGGAAATTACCAGACTTGCAAAGTAAAAGAATCAAAGAATCAAATCACATTAATTTCTTGGTGGTTAGACTGTAAGAATGAAAAACAATGGTCTAAGTCAAGGAGTAACAAAATGCAGAATCTGTCTTTCCAGCCCTACTCATCTACTGGATCTCTCAAGTCAACAAAAAACTAGTGAAATCAGCTCTCATACTAGTAGGTAAGGCAGAGAAAACTGTGTCCTGACTGGCATGTGTCTTTTTTCTTGACAGCCAATAACAGCTGCTATAAGTTTAAGAAATGCTGTTTTGTGTACACCAGGGCTGGATCCAGCATGTATCCTGATTACCTAAGCTATCCAAATGGATCTTTGTTTTTGAGAGTCTGGGCTGTAAAATGCAAGTGTGAAATAAATGAGAAAAGCCTACAAGGTTTAGAGACAGGAAACTCCATGGAGACAAATGGAAAGGTAATTGCACAGGAGAACAAAGGGATTTATGTAAATGTATCTGGGTATGTTAGGTGAACTTTTCAGTGACTGCATCTCCCCATGCTGGGGAATTCAACTTTTAAAGACTCTCTCTCCCACCACTCTCTTTTTAATCTTGTCTTTTTCACAGATTTCTGGCTTTAATTGTGCAGATCTTAGACCTTAAGGATGTTGTTTTCCGTTAATTATGATATACAATGCTGACATGAGGTCAGAACTTAATTAATTTCAGTTCTTTGACTACTTCTAAAAGGCAGCAGGAGAGGGGAGAAGATGAATACTTTATGTCTTCTGAAAAACCAACAACAATTACTTTAAATAAAAAGACCTTCTTTCTCCAGGAGTAACAAAAATGTAGTGTACAGAAATAGATGGCACAATTTGTGACTGTGTGAATTTTTTATGAAGATATATTTCCACATTTGCTTCTCCCAGATCATGTGAGTTACAAGCATGGTTTCTGATAATCATCCTATTTTTGTGGCTCTGACTACATACTGCTAATTCTAGTTTTAAGTAATGTATCTTTAAGTGGCATATGTATGTTTGTGTCCTACAAACCCACCAATAGAAAATAGTATTGACTCTAATTAGTCTAGTTTTGACAGCCACAAAATACAGTATTATAATGGAATATGTAATTGGGGCATTTGTCTAGATCTCCCCAACTTAGGGAAAAAAAATTCTGGGCCTCTGGTTTGCTTCTGTAGCAAGCATTATCAATAAAAAGCGACAGAGCTTCACAGTTAATCACAGTTAGTAAACATTTTTCTCTGAAAGGCTCTCATGCTAGAAAATGAGCTTTTTCAAAAAACATTTCTGTATGTGGAACTACTTGTTTTCTTTATAATCAGAATGTGCATTTTAAAGCATGGTGGAAAACCAGAAGCCTGGTATTTTAACAACAGTTATTTTCATTTTGGAGTACTGTCGTCAATCTTAAGGCACATGAAGACAATTTACTTTTTTTTTCCAGGTCATTCCTATTAACCTGATTTTGTGGTGAAGCTTTGTGACTATCCTGAAGAGCCTCTAAAATGGACACCATATTCCAGCTTGGATAGTGCAGTTCAACTCGAGAGACCTAGCTATTAAAAAAACACAAGGCAGATG
Source organism: Pedionomus torquatus (assembly GCA_013398155.1). Lineage (NCBI taxonomy): Eukaryota > Metazoa > Chordata > Aves > Charadriiformes > Pedionomidae > Pedionomus > Pedionomus torquatus. The sequence goes on along the minus strand of VZRU01004537.1, from coordinate 662,958 downwards.
AACTAACTGGAGGGGAGGGTGTATCTTTTCCTGAAAAGTGAAAAACCAAACAAGTAAACAAAAAATAAACCTGCATGGAAGAATGAGAGCACAAAAGAAAAAAATAAACACTCAAAACTATCTCCAGGGATGAGTCCCAATAGATAGATTGGTTTTTTCCTCTCAACTAGGAAGTCAGTGCAAAAATAATGATGTCCAAAAATACATTCCCTGCTAGGGTGATATTTTATCACCTGCAGTACCAGCCCCTTAGGTCCCTCCAGAAAACCCTGGGCTATTGCTCACATCATGGCACTTCTCTCTCTCTCTCATATTTTCTTCCTTTCTCTCTGTCTTTTCCTCCATCTGCCTGCCTGCCTTTTCCTCTCTCTCCCTCTCCTATTCCCTCTTTCCTTCTTTCTTTCCCTCTTGTCCTCCCCTTTCATCTTATATTTTCCTAATTAAAATATCACCCTTATTGGATCTCCCTCTGCCTGTGTGCTTATGCATATAGGATGTGGGCACTACCACTACCTGTTCAGCATGGTATCACACAGCTTCCAGTGAAAACTGGAAGGAATAGTGGGATGGATGAGGAAGAATTAGAGAGGAAAGTGCACCCAAGCAGGTCACATACCCAAACTGTTCTTGCTCCCCTGCACTAGATCAACTGGCATCCCCTTCAGTGCCTCTTGGATTCAGAAACAAAATCTAGCATATAGCACATAACTACCTATGGATATAGATACTCTGCCAAACTGGCGTATTTGGAGACATTCACTCCTTCTCATCAAGATCATTATTTCAGGCTTTCCATACACTTTCTAATATTGCAATTTTGTTTGTTTTAGTGATCATGTCTAAAAATAAGAAAGGTATTACTCTTCTGTTCCAAGCCAATGCATACCACAAATCCGTTTCTCTAGTTTTCAGTCCCTCCATAACTCAGGCATACACTAATTATTTACCACAGACAAACTTCTCTTCCTTTAATGCAATAGAATAAAAGAAAGGGAATATTTACAAATATGATGGATCTGGATATTTTTTTACTAGATTTGTCTTCCACTGGGAATAATCCTTTTAAATCTGTAATAGTATCTGAAATCTTTCCATATTTCTGATAAAAATAGCCTACCATGAACAAGTGGGGTTCATCATAACCAGGCATATTATTAGCTTTAATAATTTCTTTCAGAAACACACCATTGGCTTATTGGAGCCATTAGAGTATAATTTCCTGAATCTGAAGACTGCTGTGTGCAGAACTGGGAGGGCTGCTTTCTCCCCCTCCCCCCTCCTTTTTTTAATAGAAAAGGATATCTGGTATTTTATATGGTCTAATTGCAAGTAAGATCATACTCAAGAAATGAAAGCCTATGTTCAAGCTGTGCAACAGATAACCTTCAAGACCACTAAAGCTTACGAAGGGATTAGGTGAGAAAAAACTGCAAAGTGAACTTTTGAATCAAATATTTTGAGCTAGAGCTATGAAAAAGGAATCCAGCTCATTCTAAACACCATCTGTTTGCTGAGTGCACTTGCATATTTTCAATTGCTTTATTCCACAAACTGCTATTTACTTCCCTGAAATGTCCCTTGGTGTGAAGATAACATCTCATAATAAGATGCTTCCATTTTAGGGCTACTGTCTGTGGGCCGTGCAGCGGTATTAGGATTCTCCAGAATCTGAACAAAGCAAACAAAACAATTAGTGAAACTTTAAAAAGTAGTGACAAATACGCTCTCCTCTGTGAGAGGAACACTAAAGGGGAAATTACAAAAATAGTAATAATTTAGACATTATGTCTCTCATCATGTGTGCTTCCAACTTCAGATTTTTACCCCATTCCTACTGTTTCTATTTTTTGGTATTCACAAAGAACTATCACTGCATGTTCTGACATGAATGTTAACATGAAAAGTTTCCTACCCAAACAGAAACAGTACTTTCTGGTTATTTCCTAACCTTTCAAATATGTTTCCTTCTTCTCTTCCCTTTTAAGATTTCATTATTGATACAAACTTAGAAGTTATCAAAAATTATATACAGTGGCATCACTTAAAGCTCCAAACAGAAAATCTGAGTAAGATTGTATTGTCGAAAGCATGGATCCATCTGCTTTCTGTAAAACATAGCATGCACAGTATGCTCCCCTAAATTATAGATTTTAAGTATGGCCTCCTGAATGTCTATCTGTGCCAGAGAACTAGGAAGCTCCTTGCACAATATGACCTAAAAATTATTTTCTGCGTTAGCCTATTTCCACATAGATACTATCCTGATTTCTTGCCCATCAGCCGTAACAGAAAAATTTTGCAGAAAATACTGTATTCTTCTCTGCCTACAAGCTTCAGCTTTAACATTTTTATTCCCTAGTGTAGTGGGTACAGAGAAGGTCCTACAGACAGTATGTTGCCTGTGAACCATGGGTCAGGAACATCTATGGTCTACAATTTGAGACCCTTTTTGAGAAAAATGAACCCTTACACTTTCAGAAAGTTAAAGCTAACTGAGGTAACTGTTACTAAGGAATATCTTTGCATTCTTGTCAAAAATCTACTTGTATCAGCTTGAATCAATGCTACAGTAGTCTATGAGCACAGTCACGATACCTGAAAATTCCTATGTGAAACTGTTTTGAAAATGAAAGCACTTGCAAAGCGAGAGAATGATGGAAAGCTCCCTGTCCTCATGAAGCAAATATATAGACATATACCAATGCAAACACGTAATGTGGTAATGTTATTGCATATAGAACATAACTACTGATGTATAGCGTAGTCAGTTGGAACATACTGCAAATGAATGATGATGAGGCCAGCAGATAAGGAAAATGTCTTTATGCTGTTACATAATCAGCTTGATAAAGTTACATTAACACATGGGTGCTGTTTTGGGATCAGTGCTATTAGCAGGAAAAGCACTTCAAATACTAACATGACACTTATCTTCTCCAGTTACATTAACCCATTCCCTGCTCCTTTAGAAGTTAATGTATGAATTTAATTTTCCCTTTTATTTTTGTATCATTATACAAAAGGTCTTCTGAGAGAAGGATTGTTAATTTTATTTGTGTGCATTGGCTCATGCTCCTTTGCTTGACATTTTTTATTTAATTAAATACTTTGAGTTTTTTATGTTCTGGCATATGTTGGAGCTTGGGTCTAATACATCAAGCACAGTGAAGGTCAAATAATCTAACAACAAAAAGCTTTCTGATTCCATTATTGGAAAGGTACTGAGCATTTCAGTGTATATTGAATCCACTCCGCCTGAAAAAACCCTCATTCCCACTACGCATATAACATAGGTTTCTAGGCATATAATAATGTTGACTTCAACACAGAGCAGTTTGGCCCTAAACACCTCCTGAAATCCTCATGAAACCAGATATCCAAAAAGCTCTTCTGAGATCAGTTAGGCACTGACATCTTAGACTCCTGGGAGAATCTGAGGGTTTGTAGCTTGTCTATTTCAGCACTTGGGGATACAGTGGAAATACACTACTTTTTGGTTATCCAGCTTGTTTTGGCTTTCCTCTCCTGAGTGATTCAGAGTTTTTCAGCTTTGTCACTGCTGATCAAGAAGGACTCTACCAAACTGTTTAACCCACATAGTCAAAGGTTTCTCAGCAATCTGAGGCATTCTTGGACTGAGGGTTGGTTATCTCAAATAACTTTCAACCTTGGGACTGTTCTTTGCTTCTGAATTTTGTAAGACTTTTCCTTTCAAAGGGAATGAGCAGAGAATCAGACTAATGTTTAAAGCATAGAAAAATCTCATTCTTCATGTCACCTTTCTTCCACTAGTCTTTGAGTCAAATCCTTACCTTGAGTGTATGAGAACAGCTTCATTGATTTAAAGGGAGCTGCACCGATTTACACAGCCAAGGATTCATCTGCCTCTATTTAAAAAGTGGTCCTTTGACCCTTTAGTGGATATAGAAGCCTTATAATGAGAGTTTAGAGACTAGTTGTCCAAACAATATATAATTGTTTCAAAGTAATGAAATATTGCCCTCAAGTCACCAGGAATCTGTCTGATGCTGACCTGTACATCATGCATACTTATGAGCATCTCCATATATACTGGACCAGAGATCCCAGTCTGGCTTTCAACGAGTAAAGCAAGCTCTAAAAACTCATAGTGTAGGACTCACAACAGGGCTTGTTAGTATGCTGAAACAGCTGCCTCCACTTAGAATGGGGTAGACCGAGTCTGCAGGCTCCATGTTGCTGTGCTGTGCAATATAGACATATCCTTAATGGCAACACCAAGAAATTCAGTTACTTAGCACTGCCCTCCACAAACTCTTTGTCTTTACCACTCTATTGTGGATAAGACTAGGCAGCTGCCTACCTCTGCTACACTCTTTCAATGCACTTACCATCACTGGATCCCAGCACTGTTGCCCTTGCAACACATGGCATGAAGCGTTGCTCTTGCAACACAGGATCCACAGCAACAGGAGAAAACCTTGTACTAACTCTTGCCTTAGCAAAAAAACCCCAGAGCATTGCAATTGTTCTCCAAAACCACTGTGTTTAAATCTAGACTGAATAACAGCTGCAATTCTCAGCACCTCTTTTCCTCTCCTACTGAGGGGGAATAGACACAAAAGGAAACTGAGGGGCTGATCCGTAAGGATGCTTAGATACTGCACTCATCAGCAAGTGCCTAGCATCCACTGATACGGAAACATTGTGACTTGGAAATCAATGGGAGTGAGGGAATGAAACTGGCACTAGGAAACCTGAATAACCTTTGTGGATTTAAGACTAAGTGATTTGTTCAAGTTTTCACAAAGAGTGTGTGACAGAATGAGAAATACAGGTGGGATCTCTTGAGGACTAAAGCTAACACCCTTTTTCCTAGGACGTCCTTCCTGTCCCTGTATAGCTAGAGGGAAATGTCTGAAAAAAACCAGCACATTATGCACTACTCTTAAAAGAATTCCGTGTTCTTGTCAGCTGGTATATCTTTCTTCATGAAAATCAGTTGCTCATCATCTAAGCAGCCCTGCAGCTCTCTGCATAGATTGTCGTAACTGAGCCTTGACTGTCTGTTTTGCCTTTGAAGATAAGACAGCGTGGTCTTATTGCAATATCTGTCTAAATTTTCTCATGTGCCAAGCCAGGGGCTGGTCTACATTTCTTTCTCCTCCCTCCAACACTCGGTTGTTATTGTTATAAGATATCAAAATTGTTGAAGGCTGATATAATACCCAGTGAAAACTGGATCCGGTATATAACAACAGACGATTTCAGAAGCAATCTAATTTAATTTTATTTGGTATAAACTCAATTTAACCTAATTTAAGTTACCTAAGTATCAGGACTAGAGATATTGCAAGCCAGTTCACATCCATAATAAGATAGGATGGTTCAGCAACTTCACCCCCTCCCACCAAGCTAGCATCATTGAGTTAACTACGACACTGGGAGCTAAGTACTCATGTCAAAATGGCCCTGCCCTCAGCCTAATGATTCCCCCAAGAGGCAAGGTTCATTAGCTTGTTCACTGTGCCATCCTAACATACCATTATCCAGGATATTTCCATGCCTTCGAACCAGTCTAGAAAACCAGAAATGCCCTGTGGAACTGATAGACGTGAGTCATTTCCCCCATTCCCATTAGAAATCAGGGTATCGGTTATCCCCTTTTTTAATCTCTGATAAAAAGGCGGTGAATCCACTGCAGACTGGTCAACTATCTCTGGTCATGATGGCAGCAAGGCATCCAAACACTCTTCTAGCAAAACTGCTTGTCCAAATGTCAGAATTTGCCTGATATTGTTCTACACTGAGAACAATGTTTTTATATTAAATGAATGAAGGTGATAAACTAGTCATGTTTTGAGAAGTTAACCTTTTTTTAATAATTTTTAACCATTTTTGAGGCATCCTGTTTTTTTCCAATGAAATAGCTAACTTTCATAACAGAATACTGAAATTACTTGGCATTTAGAATTTTAAAGTTGTACAACATTACTTAATTTCACTGATGTAACATACCTAAATAAACACAAGTCTGACCTGTGGTATATAAACACTCCAAACTCTGGATCTGTGGATTCTTTCCAGATTAGGGATCCTCATTTTCCTACCACATAAACAGCCATTAATCTGCCACTAGGACAATTATTTATTTAATTTATTTTAATCCACAATTTTTTTTTTCAGATGCTTATGCGTGATAGTGAAAAGAAGTAGAAAAATGCCAGCACTCTCTTAAAAACCAGCCTAATTCACCGCTCTCAAGAGCCTTAGAAATTTGCCAGTTGTCACTCCTGTTCTGATACTAGGATGATCATTTATAACCTACATCACCTGAGAAGATGAACATATGGAATTTGTCAACATTTGCTGCCTGCCCGTGCTGCTGATTGTACAGTTGATCCAGTTCAAAAACATGTCTTCATTCCTTTGGTTGGCTGGCCCTGTTCCTTTCAAGGATGACTAGATATTACCTCAGCAGCTTCAGTTCTACCTTTTAAATAGCAACTTCTGACATTTCAGACTTCAGTGAACTGCAGAATCCAGTTTAGAAAGCATCTAGTTTCCCCTCCACTCACTGGGCACCCTCAACATCTTTATTGATACCTCTCTTTGGGATCTCTTCAGTGTCTACAAGACCTCCTACTTCATCGTGTTTTGGAGGTTTCAATATATAATTCTACTTTGCCAATTCATTTATTTTTGCCTTGAGTTCCAGTGTAAGATACCTTTTCTGTTACAGAAAGCTTTATCTTTTAAAATCTGTTTCAAGCTTAACTTCCCTTGCTCTACAAACTCATTAGCTCATCTTTTGTCAGCCAAAACATTTGTCATTTCCCTGTTCTGTCCCTCAAAGAGAACTACAAATAATGGCTGTATTGGTTTTTTGCTTTTTTTTTTTCTGTAACACATTCACCCCACTCTGATATTTCCCTTTTTTCTGGTTCTCCTATTTTTGCCTGCTATTCATATCGCCACCAATACAGGGAAGCTATGGGACTATTAACAGTTCTGAATTCTACTGTCTTTCTGGTTTCCCTGAGCACATAAACTTATCATTTGCATTTAGGTGGACTTTAATTATCCTCTGTATGCACCAATTGCCTATTTTCTGGAAAGTTTAGTTGACTGTCTAAACAGACACTTTTTATCAGGGAGGAATCCTATTCAGGGGTAAGGCCTTGTGGTTCCTCCTTTTGAAAATATACAATAGAGCTCAGTAGACATTTGAAAATTAAGGATGTTTCTTTAGCATCAATTAGAATTTAGTACCATTGCCCAGCTTTTAGAAGCATTTAAAGCAGAAGTTCATCTCTATACCCAGTCTTACCTAATACTACCCTTCAATAATGTTAAGTTAGAGCTGGAGCAAAAAATGGTCTGATGATTCTTCTTTGTATTGTTCAAGATGCTGCTGCTCCTAGCTTTTCATCCAACCCCCTTCCCACAGATATTTTCATCCTCAGCCTGTACTGGTAATCATTAACATCACCCTCTTTCTTATTTGCCTTTAAGATAGCCTCTCTGCTGGAGAGAAGAAGAGTTTGAATTAAGATACAAACCTACAAACTGGAGGGACTGAAATACAGGCACAATGTCCTCTTCTAGCAAGTCTTCCAGAGAGACAAAAATTTCTGGCAGAGGAATGGGTTGTACAGCTGAAAAATTGTAGTAGGATTCAATGCAGACCTCATCTGCAGAAGTTCAGGCTGGTTTTCCTTATAAACTAGGGAGCAAGGCTGCTGGCTTTTCCCAGACAGCCAAGGTTCTTTCAGTCCTTGCTCACAGGCATGCCTCATGGGTCATTTTTTTTCATTTTTGCTTTCTTCCTTGCAAGGGTTTTCTATATCTGCTTGTTTAAACAGAATAATGTAGCAGTCTCAAAAGCTAGCTCAGAGCAAGATGACATGACAGACTACAAGGATACTAACCAAGCTATTTAATCCTGTTTGTTGGCAAAGCTAGTCAGTGTGGGTGGAACAATGTTCTGATTGTAGATTCTTTGCACCTAATCCTGTAGCTACAGAGAAAGGGATTAAAGAGGAAGATGGCCATCAACCAGAATAGAAAGCAACCAGGGAATTATGCTGATTTTTGATATAAAGGAGGAATCAACTTGAAAAGAAATAAACCAGAAACAGGAGCATCCGTAACATGGGGGAAAGATCCTGGAGTGGAAACATAGAAGCAGCCAAACCTGGTCTCGCACAGACATTATTTGCTCAATCAGCACGGCTGTCCCTGCCTGGGCTTTACAGAGCAGTTTCCCCATCCACTCCATGTGATGAGCAGCCAGGTAGCAGACTGACAAGACTAGCTACAACATGTAGGAACCCTCACCCCAGTAGACATATATTGCAGGGTGCTTTTATGCTGAGTGGACTGGCAGATTGAAGTGAGCAGCATAGATACACAGGCTCAGCAAGAGGTGTGTGCAACTAGGGGGAAACCAGCACTCCCAGGGCAGGGCAGCTGTGTCCTTGCAATCCACCAGTACTGAGCATGATGGGTTAGCTGGGGGCAAGTATACATGTAACTATGCCAGGTGAGGGAAGAATTATGTTTGGACTTTTTAGGACTACTTCAGAAGTATATTTAGAAGTTTATAGGTGTTTATGTATACTTTGGAAGGGTATGTTATTGTGGTTTATTTGCTATATGGCTGATGCCGATCCTGAAAGTATAGTTCAGTGATTGCCGGTTAATTACATGTCATTAATAAAACAATAAGTTACTTCAATCGTGATCTGATTTAAATTACGCAAACCAAGAAAGTTTTTCCCCTAAGAGAGGTCTGATCTTTAAAAATAAATAATACTGCCTGTATTTTGAGCTTGAATTTAGAGCAAGGTCCCAGAAGACCCCTTCTGTCAAACAGCCTCTCACCCTCCTTGACGTCAGACAGGTCTCACAGTAACTCTTTCCTGCAGGGCCCCTTCCCCTCATGGGTTTGGCCACGTCCTTCTTTACAATACCTAATAACCATTATATACTGGCATGCTCTGACTGTTTCTTTTTTTTTTTTTTTTTCTGGATAAACCCCAGCCAGAATCCAAATTAAACAAACTGCTGAATGTAGAGTCAGAAGAGCAAAAAATAAGTACTAAGTATATTTATCATATGTCATTTTCCCAAGACTGTATTTGCTTCACATAATGATAGACAACCTGTGTTTACTTGACTTCTTATAAGGATGTTCGGGTACGGGGGGCTGTGTGTTGGGGGGCAGGAGGTATGTGGCTATATTAGCTAGGAAATAATTTCATATCAGAATATTTGACCTGCAGACAGCTGAGGTAAGATTCCTCGGTGACCAGACCTAACTAGACCATGTCTATATATGGTTTTACTGCAGTGGCAATTAAGCACTTTACCCATAGTCTGCAGAAAATCTCATCCTTGCCCTTAAGGAGATAAAGATAGATTTTAGCAACAGTAAATTGAAGAAAAGAGAACTTAAGTGACTACAATTAGACAATATATCTGCAGCACAGAAAGTCTTGGAATTCCAAACCAGGATCCTAAACACTGAACTACTCTTACCTGGGAGAGCTCTGAACAGGAAAGCAAAAAGCGTGCTGGATTTCCCAGAGCAAATGTTGGAACCTTTCAGTGCCTTCCATAGCCACAGGCACAGCTCAGTCTCAAAACCTGGCTGCTGGCTGTGCTTTAACCATCTCACAAGGAACGTGACCTGAGGCTTCAAATCAGCCAGGGGAAGGAACGGAGCAACATTGCCAGTTGATATTCCACCTACTCTGCAGGAGAAGAGTAAGCACAGATTTACCAGAAGAGCCAAGGGACTCTGCTGTTGCTCCATGTAATGAGGGATGTGGGACATATGCCACAACTGCAACCCTGTGCTTGTGCAGTCCCCTAGGTCACACCGTGCATTACAGTGCCAGAGGAAGTCAATGTCACAGACAAAGTGGAGGCTGCCTCTTCAACTGGCATATGATTCACACAAACCAAAGGGGAACCATCCCGATAGTGCAGGGTAGAGGTTTTTTTCCCAAGAAGTCCATTGCTGAGCCTGAGAGCACAAGTCAGGGACAGCTGGGCGACAAACTGCCTCTTAACCACAATAAGAAATTATTCATGTGTAATTTCATCTATAAATAAAAAGAGGAAAGAGGAAATAGTAGGAGATTACAGGGAAAAACATGAAGAAGATGCAGAAGCAAGAGTACAAAACAATGGAGGGATAGCATGGCTCAGAGGTCATAAGAGGGACACACAGGAATACAGCCCTGAGATCCTTTGGTGAAGCTGGAAGGAAAATCAGAGAGATGGCAAAAGAAAGAAACATTAAAAAGGCCCCACTGAGGAAGAGTGAGAAAGGCAGGAAATTAGAAGAAAAAATGACACAACACACAAAAGGAAGAGAGAGAGAAAAAAAAATAAGAATAAACAGAAAGGGGAAAAGAAAGAGATTTAACAGAGATAAAGCAAGAGCAGCAGTGTGATACATGCTCTCCAAAACAGCCATTAAGGTAACAGGGAATGGGTTTAATTTTGTTCCCTTTCCTGCATGGCACACTACTTAAAAATGACAGCTCACGTTGCTATATAGAACATAAACATTTTTTAGATATCTATATATAATCTTTTTATTTATTTCATTTCAGCATCCTCATAAATTAATGAATCCTTCATTCAAAAAATGCTGGAGGGAAATGAGAGGTAATAGTTACACAAAAAAACACAAAGAAGCAAACAACCTACAAAAGCATAGTTCACATTTTCTGTAAATCACACCAAGTGATTCTATTTCAGAGTATCTGTTTTGCAGGTCATTAAAGGATCTTGATTCTCTAAAGATCAGACCATTCCAAAATGTCCAGTTGGCGTCCAAAACCTGAGACATCCGAAATTAGTAATCACGCTTGGAAACCCCAAATCACCAAAGGTAATTTTTGCCACCCCTTATATCTTCCTCCCTGCCTGCACACTCTCTGCTGAGTCACTGAACTTGAATGTAGACAGCTCTCTGTGCTCAGAACAAAGTCCATCTCAAGAGTGGTGTCAGCTTCCTTCTCTGATACGCTTCTTGGAAATTATTAATCTAATGATTGTCTTCTGGCAGTATCAAATGTGGACAGACAGCTATGAATGTTTGAAGTTTAATTACATTTCTAAAGATGTAAATGCACCCAGAGGCTTAGAGAATGGGGATGTGTTTTAATAACTACTAACATAGGTTAAATAAACAAACACATTATTTGGTTGGATGGAAGGGGGGGCAAGCTTACATTCATTATACCTTTCTTTTCATTATAACTGAAAAGCAATTCAATTCAAAACCCCACTCCAGCAGAACTCTCTTTTTTTTTTTCTTTTCTGTAGAAAAGGAGAGAGCTGCTTCCACAAGGTCACTAGCTACACCTTTCTGATCTCTCTTGTTACAGAAACAAAATTAAAGTTGAACCAAACTGAAAAGTAATCATAAGAATCTTTTAAAATATATATATACACTACTGTCACATCCTGCTACCGACATGCACAGGACTAACTTGCTGCCAAAGTTGCTACTGATCTTGGGAAACCATTTGCTGTGTCTTCTCATTGTTAAAATCCCAGTGAACATTCTTTATTTGACTATTTACAATTTCAAAAATAAAGGATGAAAGAATAGCATGGTCTCAAGATAGGGGTGTGTGTGTGTGTGTGCTCACTCATATATACAAGCTCAAAATTTCCTAGCCACCAAAAACCCCTTTCAGCTGGGAAGTACTACAGCTGTGTTTTATCTCCACTTACAATTTTAACCTCTTTATTCTTTTTAATGTATCCTGTTTTACTTTGTTTAAAATATTAGAATCAAGTTCACAGGTTGTGATGATCTACTGGTTGCAATATGGTAATGAAATTTTGTGTAACTATAATAATTCAAAATTATTTTCTTCTTCTGTGACATGATTCTGTGTAAAAGTACAAAAAACTCCATTCCTAAGGCTGTGATGTCAAGGAAACAGTATTTTCTTAGAGTAAAGGTAGTTGAGTTACCTTCTCAGTTTCTTGATCCGCAGAAGGCTCTTCAATCCAGCCAATCTATATTCACTCTGAATTTATTACATACAGATTTTGCCATCTAGAATAACAATCAGTTTACATTAGTGTCAAAAACTTCCCTTACTGATGTTATTTATTAGAGCCCCCTAAGATGAGTGCATTTTACTGACTTAATACCCACCAAATGGGCAGGGATTTTTCACACAGTTCTTTTCTGTGGAAGAGTTTCCATATTAGCAGTAAGTGCTGAGGTTTCTCTTCCAAGGGTATAGTCTTGTGACAACAAGGATCACTCCCGTTTTGTCCTTGTTCAGCTATTAAAATAGACACTGCTTCATTTTCCTCCAGAGGTTCCACTCGCCTCTCTTCTTACTGACTTTACTGACACATCCTTAATGTTGCAACATTTGTTCTCCCAAAAGCTAACCAGCTTCTAGAAAGAAATGTGGTTGTGATGTTAGAAATAGGAAATACATCTAAATGTTGTGTTTCTTAAGCTGCTCTAGTTTTAGCTAACTTGGTTTGCAAAAGATCTCACAGCTGAGTTCTTGAGTGTTTAGCTTCTCTGGCACACAGTGCCTTTTTACCATGTCCTAGAGGATGTGACAGTAATTCTTCTTCTGCCTTTCTTGCCTCTTTGATCTCTGCCTTTCTGTCCTTCAGAATGAATTACTACAATGTGCTGTATTTGGGAAGATAAACCTTAAGTGAGACAAAAACCATTCAGTCGTCTTTTACTGATTTGAGGGGGGTTTTGGCTAGTGTAAGCCTCACCAGTAGACAGAAGCCCCCAGTTCTGTTAATAAGTCAGAGCTTTGTTCGCTTTTAGATTCACCCGTAGTTCTGGTAAAGATTCAGATTAGCTCATATTTTTGGCTCCCCTGTTTGTTTGTCTCTTAACATAGTTTGCAGCAAATCATCTTACAACACGAGCACCTCAGAAGTGGCTACCATACTACTAAAGACATTGTAATTCTGAAAAGAGAGTCTTAAAATTCTGTGGTGACAGCAATGCTTTCTTCCGCTCTGTTTTTGGAGTACAGACAGAACAGCTGCCTTTGACAATGGAAGCTGTTACAATAATTTTAGTTTAAATTAAGAAACATTTAATCCCTTTCTAATAGCTAACTCAGATGCATTTCTGTCTGTGCAGACGTCTGTCTGCAGTGAGTTCCATGGCACTGGGACTCATTCTAAATAATGCATTCCCAAATGCACTCTGCTCCCAAAATGATGAATGGGGCCAAGCAAGAACTACCTTACTTTTCTGCAGTTATTGCAGCTGAAGTTGCATCATGCAAGCAAAGAACTACATGCAAAACTGAGAGTCCTGCTACCCTTAGTATGATTCAGTAACTTTCTGATATTTTCACTGGTATCATAGAGGACATCAGAGGGGATGAGACAGTTCTTTCATCAAACATACGAAGTCTCAGATGATGCTTTTTCTGAATCTTCCAGCATAAGCAAGCCATATGGTTTGTGTTGTGGGAATCTCATTCTTGGCATAATTATCCACTAATTTAAAATGCAATTCAATAGGCAGCAAGCACAGTGCTTTGTTTATTAAGTGCAACCTTTAGAAGCATGTCAGCAACATTAATACATAAAGTTCTAATAAAGAATTTTTTATAGCAGAATATTCACAAGGGAATTGTATCCCATGCCAATATTAAAAACAAAGGGAGAAAACAATCTCATTTTGATAGCAAAATAAGAAAAAAAAATACAGCTGAATGCCCAGCATAATGGAAATAGGATGTTGTTTGGTACAATAGTGCTACAGGATTTTTCTTTCTCTTCTCATGAAAAAGTAACTATTAATTTAGTATTAACCTAAAAGAAAATAGAATTCCTATAAGCTACTCTCAGATAATACCTTCTAGGAAAACACTGATTCAGAGGACTTTTACTATTCAATTTTTTCCACAGTAGTAATCTAGGAACTAGATTTAGACCTTCAAGTACACTACAAAAGTCACCCTGCAGCACAGAGTATTGCAAGCAAGTTGTGTTCACAAAGAATATTATTCACTTCCTAAGCACATACACCTTTAACAGATGCTACTAAATATAGTTTGCTTTACTGATAGTAGGAAGTCACTTTCAGACCTCAGTAACAGAATAGTGAATCTACATTATAAACCTCATTGGTGTCCGGAAAAAAATACCTATTAGTGGATTTCCTTCCTACCTCTTCTTCCTTCTTTCTCTAGCACATTTATTTTATTTGTACATCTGAAGAGAAACTCATTCTGACCTTGCTAACTTCTATGAAACTTGATCTGCAGCACACATACAAAATAGGATTCAAAAGAACTAACTCAGACTTGCAATTACATAATTAGCCTTATTAATGGCTTACTTAGATGTGTTAACAACTTTGAGTTTATTCTTGCATTCTTAGCTGGAACAAAGTATTAAACAAACAAAACTAAAGAAAACATTTGAAAGATCATGCCCTACACTGCAAATAAATGCAGTGATGCAGAAAGTAATCGTGCTTGACCTCTATAATGAAGGGATGATAAGTCACTGAATTCTTAAGAACTCATCCGGAGGGCCCAACCTCTTTAAGAATAAATGGTATTTATATCTATGCTAGCTCAATCCTCTTGAAGAAATATGATCATGTTGCTAAGCCTTTTAAGACTATCAATATGCAATGCTGACCCAAAGCCATCAGCTCACAATTCATTTCTCCTGATTTTGCAAATTAGACTTGAAAAGCCTCAGAAAGGTTAAAGAGTGCAATATTATTACTTTACAGTAGTGGTGAGGTCAGGTCTTTGGTTGCACTGAAAAAGTGCAAAGGTGCAAGGGAAGCAGTTAAGCCAATGTATAAAGTTGACAGGTATTGGGATAGCTCAGCAGCCATATAGGACAGGTATTGGGACAGCTCAGCAGCCATATAGCTGATGTGAGCTGGGATCATCTACAGTAGTTGCTGCATGGTAGGTTCCTAGCTGGAAACTGACTTCTTCTACACTAGCATGTAAATTAAATTTGTCTTGGACCATTCCACGACAGTAAGGCCAAAGGCTAATATCAAACTCATCCTGTAAACAGGGAGGCTACATCAAAACAACCTACTGGGAATAGTCTTATAACATATTCGTTCCCTAAGCAGGCCTGGAAAATGTTTGGGCTAATAAACTTAAAAGTGTGGATGATTGAATTCTATTGCCCAAGCCTATTTTTTTGGCATAATTTCATATACTAGTAAAAATAACCATGAAGCTTTCTGTTGTACCTCTATCCTTCACTTGTTGTGCTAAAGGACCCTCTCTCCCCCATAACCTTTCTTCAGACAGCTGAATTGTAATTTGTTGGTTCTCAGATTCATTTGACAGACAGTTGGCTCATCAGCAGTTGGTAGTACCCATGTAATGTAAACAACCAATTTCCACTTCCAACACCCACACATCTTTATCGAGGCGAAGGAGTGCCCTGACAATAGCGCTGGGCACAGAAACAGACTGTTGTCTCTAGGCCTGGTGCTGATGATTCCACATCCCATCACCAGACAGGGTCTACCTAAATCAGACCACCACCACTTACCTCTGATGCTGGTGTATGAAACCAAGCAGTAAAATACAGAATTTTGTAATCTAGAGATGCACACATGAGCTGTTTGTATCTAGGAGCTGTGCTTTAAGAAAAAATTACCTATGAAAAGAGTTAGAAAATTGAATTTATAAAGCTGGTTTTCTATCCCCAGTGCTGTTTCTATCAAAATCTTCAGGCAGCTTTGAGCTAAGTAGGTCAAGACATTCAGAAAAACACCAGAAGAGCTACTTTTTCAATCCTTTCTTTCCAGTATATGAAATTTTTCACCAATAAAAGACAGGGCAAAGCATTCGAGAAATTTATGAGGAAACACTTTTTTTTTTTTCTGTATTGTTATCTTCCTCTTTCCTAAGCATTAATTGTATTCTAGAAGTATCTCTCACTCTTACCTGTGAAACCTATCTCACCTCAGTATAAGTACACAAGTAGGTTATTGGAGAATAGAACTGAAAGCAGGGAATACAGCTTTTTCTGCTTCTAGAAAAGTAAACCAAGATTTTATTTTGGAGGTAATGGCTAATCCTTGCTTGAAACTACTGCTAAAAATGTCAGCAATTCCCCAGGAGGAAACCAAGTTTCCTCATTCAACTGCTTATAAATCTGGATATGACATTTTACCTGCTGCTCCATATAATTTTTGTTTTTACATGCTCCAGAGGGATGCATTCCTGCCTATATAAGCCTTGCAAAGCTGTCTTTTCCATTTAGTAGCACACCTCTAGCACAGTCACTCATCTTTGAGCCTGTATCATGATTTCACGTGTCCATTTATATTTTTTTTCTGTTTTTTAAGGTTTATATATATGCACTGAAACTCTAGGACTGAAGTTTTTCAAGTCAGGTCCTGAAAAGTTTCTAGTGGTCTTTGTTTCAGACAATTTCACTGCATATTAGCCTTTAAGTAAAGCCCATCGTTTTCACAGAATTTTATGCAGGTGTGACTGAAGCAATAGAGAGTTAACTAGTTGATTTAGCAATTGGAGATTAACTGTCAGTTTGTATTAATGAATGCCAAATGTATGTTCTGAATGTGGTAGGTTATCAAACATAGATGTTTTTAGAAATCGATACAATGTCAACTGTTCCTACAGATGTCAACAGGAAAAACAATAGTTAATAGAAGTCACAAAGTTGAGGAAAGTCAGGAGCATAAATCTTGTCAAGAACTTCATCAAAGAACCCTTGCATTAAAGCAATTAAACAACATATTGATAAAAAGATGGATTTCTTTTTTCCACTCATTCCACTTCATTAGGAAGCTTAATGTGCTTGACAATATATGGTGAAAGTCTTTTTCAAAACATGAAATGTTGGTTACTACAGAACTAACGCTGAATGTTCTTAAAAGGAAATATTGTCACATTGCCGTGAATTGCAGAGGCATCAACCAACAGTAGAGAACAGTTCTCTTTGTTCTGCACAGCCCACAGTGTTGGTTTTTCTGCAAGTTTTCTAAGTACTTAATTATTTATTTCATTAACTTCCACCCCTTTTTAGAGATCTAGCTTTGATCCGATGTAAATCTTTGTAGTTTTACCTATTACAGTGAAACTCCCTAAATTTGTGTGGCAATGGCATCACAACCAGCACTATATATTAATGCTGCTTTCACTGCATTATATCTATTTCACAAATGGGTCCAATACACTAGAGAGTAAATATGTTATACAGTTTAACTATAGGAAACACTACCTAACTGGGAACATATCACAGAACTTCTAACATCTGCTTTACATCTTCCAAAGTGGTTCTACAAGACTAATGATTTGTAGAGTATGGGTATGCTGTAATAAAAGACAATACAGAGTACTCTATATTCCATGTATTATTTTAATAAATAATATTTATGTTCTTTTTAACAAATGAAAGAAATTATTGTATCTTCTAACTTTGTCCAGAAATTGAAAATGATGGAAAAAAATCTGAAAGATTGTACTCAAAGTAGACTTAATATATTATTTTACATTTTCAGCCCTCCAAAAGTATTTCCAAAGCATGTAAGGTACTTGTAATAACAGGATTTTTTTCAATTAAAAACAAAACAAGACCAAAAAAATGCCAGGAGGAAATAATCATTACATAAGAAGAATCAACACTACAAAGATCAGACAGAATCTAATCATGGAAACGGGTCGAGAATTAAGCATTTACTCCTGGGGAGACATTGGCTCCCATGCAAGATGCCCATCTCTGTGAACTTCTCCAGACTTCATTGCATGAACTGTTTCAGACTGAAGTGAGGACAGCAGTGCTTGCCATTTTCTAGCTCTTCCTACACTGAGGTAACATACACTTACTTTTGTCAATACACTGAGCCAGAAGACAATGTAATATTATGGTAGTAATTCTATTGAGCAGGATGTTAGATGGGCAAGAGTGTTTACTGAGAAATACTTAAAATCATAAGATGCAAGTTCACAGGTAGAGGAGGAGGAAAGAGTTCAAATACTCCAAACATTTGTTTTGAAAACACTGAAAGATAAGACTACAGAATTCTATCAACATGAGCACTCCTTCATGCATGTTTGTTTATTGGGGTATTTATAGGCATTGATAATGCACTCAAACCACGTGGGGAAAAAGCCCTAAACCAAACAGCTTAACAGTTCACTCCTCAGCTGGAAGTTGTTTCATTTTCTGTAAATTTCACTCCCTAATCTAAATACCACTGTCTTTATTCTCCTCCATATCCAACCAATACGTAGAGTTGAGAATCACGAGTCTGCCAGACATGCATCTGATGGAGTACGGGAGAGGATAAGAAGGGATGTTAGAAGAAAGAATAAGTTTGGGGGGCAGACACATCTCTGCATGTGGTTTTAAATGCTCTCCTATTAAGCATAGTTTCAAGCAGTAAAGGAGTAACATGGAAGAAGACGGTCATTTTTTTCTCCTTCTCTATTACATGTGCACTTCAGCAATCTGGATAACAAGCTAAATTGTGCTGACCTTTATCAGAGACAAAGTGTAACTGCTGAAGGAGAACTAACGTTGCTGCATGCCATGTTGCCCATTTGCCACTGCACTTTCTAGGCTTCCTGATACCACGTAACCACACTAATGAGCACATCACCTCAACACACTCACAAATCCCTTTCAAATCGTTCAATCAGCTCCAATTGCAAGGGTGAATGTAAATGCCAATCCCAGATTTCCAGCTAGTTTAACGTGCAGGAAACGACACACATTTTAATTTACCAGAGCCTCAACTATGGCTCATCAAAGTAAAGGAAGCCTTCTCCTAATTATATCCATGCCATCATGACATTTTAACTGCATAAGACTGCATTGTCATGTCATGACAACATGCTCAGCAGACTTCACAAATGCCACACATAATGAGCGGTGCACAAATATAGTAAAGTTTAAAGTTGTCCATTTAGGTGTCTTGCAACTTGCTCACCAAGAGAAAGATGAAATTAAAGCCATTGTATCACTTGATTACTTCTTAGGAGCAATTCTCCCACTTTTAAAGCTCACGCTAGAGATTGCTGGAAGCAGTTATAGAAAGGGACAGATAAAGGTGAATTCAAAGTCCTAAGAAATACCTACTTACTTCCAAGTAAGAACTTCCTATCATAGCAATACTAGGCATGACTGTTTCTCATATTCATTTTCCTCCATAGGGCAATACAGAACTCAACAATTCTGCAATTTCTAGCTCATTTTTTCACTGACAGTCTAGGTTTCCACATCAGTATAGTCTCCTCTTTCTTTCTTGCATGATTTGCTGAGGCCATTTTAAACACCTCCAAGCAGGTTGTCTTTTTTTTCCATCAAATTCTGCTAATCTAATATTTAAATAAGACCAACACTTAAAAATGTACCTCAATCCTCTTACATACTGACTTCCGATCACCTTCACAACACCATGCTGCTGTTCTCTCATCCCTTACACTTCTCTTCTTCTCTCCAAAGCTTTGACTTGTGTTGGGACCACTTAACCTGCTGTAGGACTGTGCTCTGAGGAAAGAAGGCAATTAGCACACTAAGGTGTGGCCCTCTTAAAACCAGTCACTCAGAAAGCTGTGCTGACTACCATTTTACCTAGTTTGAGATAGAAAACAAAACCAATAGGAGTTGTGTATCCTGTTGAACATGTGAAATTCATTTTCTCTTTCCAGCTGAATTTGCATGGAGTTATTTACAGCCAGAGAACAAACAGTATAGAGGACACACAGCTTGTCATTGGCAACTGAATTCCCATTCAAGTTCACAGCAAGTGACAAACACAACTGCTGTTGTTGTTAAGAGGTATTGTGGATGTCACTTTCTATTTAACACAAAAGAGCCCATCCTCAGTGCTTAATAATTTAGAGTAGCGGGTCTAACCCATTGAGGCTCTTCAGTGGAAACCAAGTAATGTTACCTACCTCCACATTTCTCTTTTAAATACAAACGTTGTGAAAATGAATTAAGGTATAAATAAGAAACCCATCTCTCTTAAAATCTGAATCTTTAAGCATGAAATACATCTGCAGATCCCCTGCTTAACTTGCAATGATGGTTATCTTGTTATTTCACTGATGCCCAAATAACTACAAGTCAAATATTATTAGTATACACAGTATAAACACATATATTGAAAGTGTATTTTGATCAGTGCCCCAGAATTCCTTCTTACTTGTAATTTTTCAATGCATACAGAAATCATTCTAGTTAATGGAAGTTAAAAGACTAAAAAAGCTGGTACAGTAAGGAATAAGCAAGTTCTTTACTTCACCATTACTCTTCACCAGCAGACACCTATTACATCATTTTGTTTCAGCAAACAAGCAACTGGAACATCAAGTCATGGCTGATTTTATATTTGCATGAAGTACACACACTGATTCTCAGTGTGATTTTTCACAGCTATCAAGGGCAGCATGAAGCCTTAGCACCATTGATCTTTAATTGGGAAGGAATATTGCTAAGGATATGGTATTAGAATCCGTGCCTGAGTTAAGTGAAGCAGTTGTAACATGCATGCAGACAAAAATTTCCCTCCTTAAACTACAGAGGTTACAATACACATTCATCTTTCAGAAACGTAAAAGGTAAGAAGAAAATACCAGGGCTCCTTGTTTGGTGTTGAGCCAATGGAGATGCATCTATTCTGTTTGCATAATAGTGTTCCTACCTTCCAAGCCATAATTTAATAATATCAGCACAACATTTAAAACTCTACTAGTTGTTAGCCTATTTTTACTCATACCCTCCACATATGAATGCCTTGCTTATACTGCTCATTGAGCTTGTCGGGCCCTTTCACAGCAGAAATATGTTTCTATGTGGGGCTTGTAGAGACCAACACAGTTGAGGCCTGGTCTTGGTTGGTATCCCAAAGTAACGGTAATATAAAGGAATAAAAATTGTCGATGTCAGGAAGTTGTTCGTGACTGTCATCAGTCACTGACTTGCTGAGTTTCATTCAGGGTGAATGAAAAGGCAATAAAAATACATTTCACGTGGGAGGAGCTGAAACAATTGCAACCACTTCCCCAAGACAATTCTTTGTATCAAGCTGGCCAAGAACTAATGTTAACACAGAAGTCAAAGCACTGGATGGCTCCAAAGGGTGAGCCATCCAGCTTAGTGAAGAAAGTTATGAGAAAACCTGAGCAAATACAAGGAAACAGAGAGGCAGAGTTTCTAATTTTAGAATTTCTCATAATATTTCTCTTGCAGCAAAACTTTCCCAGCTATGCACAGAAACTTTGCCACCTCCTTTATTTCTACTATATACAGAAAAGCAAGAGAATGAGTGCTTTCTTTATAAAGTAATACCTGACTCATCTCAGCAGTTTTGCTACCTAATGGGAACAGTCTTGCTAACTGCTCAAGCAATAGATACAACGCACAGTGAAGTAATTAATCAAAGTCCCATTCTTGCACAAAAAGAGGAAAGAAATGGGGTGAAAAAAGGAGAGAAAACAGCTAAACAAATTTATTTCCTTAAAAAGTACAGAGTTCCCAGTCAATGATAGCAAAGTGAAGGACAACAGAGATTTGTCTATACACCAAGTTACATTTACATTGGGTTACAACCCAACCTCTGGTTGCAAAGAAGTGCCTTAACATTGGACACCTTTGTCTTAGTGTAAGGGAAAAAAAAAATTAAAGATTTTACTTGTGTGGAGTTGGTTCCACATGATTTCTTCAGCAACAGAAAGTGGAGTAAACTCTATATCGCTGTAGCAGGGATAAACTAGCACCTCTTTAAAAGCCTTAGTGCAACACACATGTAGTGATACTTTGTGAAGCAGATGCAGGGGACCTAGGATTGGTCATCCCAAATATTAAGCAAACACCCTAAAGGCCTTCAGCTGTCCAGACACTGCTGTGCAGATCTGTGCAGCTGAGCTCTCCCTCCATAAGGCTGCTCTTGCTCCGTCACAGTCTGTCAGCAGCTGGAAGCATGGGGATCAGTCTTCAGAAATGTCTACATAAGTAGAGTCTAAAGCAACTAAGGGACAAGAGAGGATTTACCAAACTTGAATTTGCAATGTACAGAAAGGTTTTAGAAAATAGCCTAAATAAGGAGATATAAGAAGGCCAACATATTAATTAGAACCCTGCTGAGGTTGCTGAGAGTCTTCCACTGGCATTAATCAGCTTCTCATGTAACTATGCAAGGCTCAAGTTCAACCACACAGCCTTACCTTTGATCAAACAAACACTTTTGTTATCTTTGCTGGAACAATTGGTCATAAGCTGTAAAGACAAGCACCTATTCAAAAGCCTTGCTGAGTTTTAACCACGAATCTTCATCTTAGATTAATTAAATGGTACAGTCCCATAGATATTTAATTAATCATTCCAGTGTATATTCGTACCTGAAAGGTACTACCAAAGGGGGGAGGAAAAAATAAAATTATATTAATAAAAAATACACCAGAACATTTCTAAGGACATGTAGGCTTCATTTGTTGGTTTGCTGATAATTTACTTATGACCAGATCAGTTTCCCAGCAGTAAGCTATTAGAAAATGTTTTTCATTATTAGAAAGGGTTGAGTTTATCATTCTTCTCAGCTCAAAGATGCTTAGTTTTACATATAAAAAATGTGCTCTTATTAGTCTATCTGTGAGTTACTTAGTCATACAGCTAGAAATGCAGGAAATACAGATAGTGATGGAATCTCTCCTGCATCTATCTGCCTTCTAGAGATTCAGATAGAACTTACAGATCACAACAGATAAGAAGGTTAGTCAGTAAGTCAAGGAAATTCCAAATCCTCCCTTTTCTGAGCTACTTGGATGAAGCACTGAAATAGAGGTTAAGATAGCAACCCAACTCACCAACATTTCAGAAGCAAAAAATGTAACCGTTTTCTCTTGCTTAAAGTTTATTTGATTTAATGCTGAGACCGTGAACATTTTCTAAGACCAGAGGCCATGGACACAAGAGGCAAGTAAAATCCTAGCGCTCTACCAGGGTGAATTAAGTTTAGACTAGAAATCCTAAATCAGTGGACAAAAATAGATTAGACTACAAAAGCATTTTTCTAAGAGGTCAAAAGGTCAGATGTCAGGAAATTGGACAAATAAATAGAGGCGAATCTGAGAAAAGAGATAGGCAAAAACTAAGGCTTTTTTCAATAAAAATGATAATGAGCAGTGGCTTATAGAAGACTAGGAATAATAAATAAAAAGGTAATCTGACAATACATTTCTGTAGTTATTGAATAAAGGACTTGGACAAAACTTTCAAGAAAGACTTTGAGGAATTATCAGCTCTGGCTGGGAATACTTGGAACAAAAGGGAAAATGTTGTCCTGAAACTCAGCAAGTCTGGAAGTTAAGTGTCTTTCGAATGAGTGAACAAGTGGAGCAAATTCCCTTGCAACATTTAAGTTCCATGGACATGTCACTCATGAATGAGGTAGTGATTTGTGTTAGAAAAGCGTGACTGCCTGTTGTGTCTGCAGTTACAATGAAAGCTCACACTTGACATTAAGGGCTAATCAAAATTTACATTTTTTTATGTCAGTAGAGATGGTTTGTGGAATCACACAATAGTTGAGGTTGGAAGGGATGACCTCTGAAGATCATCTAGTCCAATACCCTTGCTCAAGCAAGGCAACGAAAAGCTGCCCAGGACTGTGTCCAGTTGGATTATCTCCAAGAATGGGGGCTCCACAACTTCTCCAGGCAACCTTTTCCAGCATTTGATCACCCTGACAATAAAAAAAGTTTTTCCTTACTTTTAAATTGGATTTATTGTGTTTTAGTTTGTGCTCATTGCTTTCTGTCCTTTCACTGGGCACCAATGAGAAGAAGTTGGATCTATATTCTTTACATATTCCCATTTATAGATATATAGCCTTATCTTGTCAGGGCTAAACAGTGCCAGCTCTCTCATTTTGTCCTCACATAAGAGATGTTCCAATCCCATAAATGTCTCTGTGGCCCTTCACTAGACTTGCTATCAGTATGCAGATATTTTTGTGTGCTGTGGAACCAAGAACTGGACACAGAATTCCAGATGTCATATCACAAGTGCAGAGGATAGGGTAAGGATCACCTCAACTCCCTTGACCAGCTGGTGAAGTTTTCTCTAATACAGCCTGGAATGTTAATAGTTTTCTTTGCCATGAAGGCACAATGCTGGCTCACGGCCAATTTATTGTTCACCAGGATCCCAAGGCCCCTTCTGCTAAGCTGCTTTCCAGCTGGTGATTTCCCAGCCTGTGCTAGTGCATTGGGCTATTTCTCCCCAGGTGTAAGACTTTGCAATCCTCAAAAAGCCCCAGAAAAAAAAAAAAAAAGCTTTTGAAGGCTTTATCCGATAGGAGTAATAGAAATAATCAGAGAATTGCACATGGCATTTTAGTCAGTTTTAATTCTTGCTCTCTTTTTTCAATAGGGATCCACTGGATTATTGAAGCAGTTTAAGTTCCCAATTTCTCTTTGTGGATCTTATTCTGAAACAATTTATTTACTATTTGTGAAATGTTGCTAATGTGATCCATGTAATAAGATTAAATCACAGTTCACTCTGCCTTGGCATTTTTTTTTCTCTAAAGATATCTGGATATATTACATTTATTTTTTTCCAATAATTAATAATGTAAATTACTTAAAAGACAGAAAACTTGCACTAGAAACCACAAAATTCATGCCATTTGAACAATGATACTGGCCTTGAAGCTGTCAATTGACTGTCCCCAAAACAATAAATAGATCCTTCCCAGTGACTGGCCAATTTACACTCTGACCATGCTTCAATTTACATACCTGCTTTTCACATGGCAAGATATCCCATGGACTTCAAGAAAGTCAGGTTGACGTTTAAGCTATTCTGAGACTAATCTTAGTCATGGTCTTCACTATACCCAAACGAGTAGATCTGGGGTACAGATCTGTGATTCTTTTTGTTTGTTTCATCAAGATGTTTAATCTTCATAACACAGAAATTGAAGAGAATTTTAAAATCTATTTCCGATTGATAAATATTTTTTTAACAGCTCAGCTTCCAGTTGTTTGAGAAATATTTATCCTCCGATTCACCAAAATTATTCTTTATTAATCCTCAGTGCAACTATGTACCCATAATACTAATACCCATTAGTATTTTCCATAAGCTGTTATCAATAGTAATTTTATATGTCTATCCCTGAACTTTTCATCTCTACTGTCTTTGAAGGTACATCATTATAATTCAGCCAGGTATAAATCTTGGAGATAAAAGGTTTTGTTTGTTTTTGTAATTTAATGTTGCCATGACATCAGAACAATTTATGACCCTTGTAAAAATGGAAATATCTGTGTATTATGCACATGAGTCTTTAACTGTTGGGACCCAAAACGGTGCTTTTCATGTTTTGCATAACATTTTTATAATAGTCAAACCAGTTGATTTTTAAGATTGTAGCATAACTTTTCCTTTTCACTGTAGAGATTGAAATGGGCATAGATATGAAAGCTAAACCACCTCCATAAATATTTCAAATACCAGATAAGGTAGGGGCTTGTCAGCATTTCTTTGAAAAAAAATCATTATTTTCAGAGAGATTGCAACTCGAGTATGAAAAAAGCCAACCTTCGCTTTGGACTCAAATTTATCTTAAATTGAAGGGGTGGGGGGCATTATTCAGACTAACAGCACATTACATCTAGCAAACATGAAAAAATACAAAGGTAACACACGACTTCTCTGTACCTCCAGGCCTCCTTGCAGAAACTGTGGGTCTCAAATGCTCATGCTGTTTATGTGAACTATATTCCCATACCTAAAATTGACCTAATTTAAGGTGGAAAACTTTTTTTTTTTCTTCAAGTGTCCATAACATAGATTACCAGTTCTGAACATGAACTTGTGTAGATTAGAGGAGGAGAAATAAATAGAAATTATCACTGTACTCTATTTTCAAATCTGGTTTGCTGTGCATTCATTCATTCATTCTTCTTAACAAAAAATTAATAACTGTGATGGTGGAACGAATTTTTATCTCTTCCACCCAAACAACCCTGGAGTTTAGAAGTCTGTCTCTTTCTCTAAATCTTTCAAAGTGATTTTATTATACTGCAGTGCTCATGCTATTATATAGTTACGGAGTCTACAAATAATATTAGCTGGCTGACAAAATAAGGCATCCAGACCCAAACAATTATTTTCAAAGTGTCAGCTCTCAGACCAGTAATTCTGGAAGGAATTATTTGTAAGTTATGAATTTTTATGAATTAATAGGTAAAAATAATGGCAACAGTAAGCATCTGCAGGAACTAAAGAGACGGTGTGTGATTGTCATCTCATACCTTACATTTGTTTACATCCTTAAAGCTACTGTAAAATTATGTAAGGTATTTATAACTTTCAAAAAAAATATACTCAAAAGCTTGCTGAACTCCATTTAGCAGGACATGGCATCAAGACAAAGTAATTATCTCAACTATTTGCAAAACATTAATAACCATCCATCTCTAGCTACATTTTCTAGAAGTCTGGAACAGCACCTGAGAGAGACTCCAATCTGTCTCTGTGCTGTGATACTGTCTACAATAAAGGAAAATGTAGGTAACAGCTCCAGTGGATTTAACATCTTCATACCCCACTTTTTGTACCATTTCATTATAGGCATTATCATATAGGTGATGCTATGAACGTGAGGTTGTTGAGTAAAACTCAATGCCCCAAATATTCAATAGTTTTTGACGATAATGAATAAACCACCCAGAATGGTGAAAGCTTACTTTGTAATAAAAACACTTAATGCCTTCTCCCTCTATCACCCCATATTTCTCAACCGCTAACAATCTCATGCAGTATCTATTTACCACAACTTTCTGCTTTAGCTAAAACATGTTTTCTGCAATATATTACTAAAATGTTACTGAATGTAACTGAAATGTATTTTTTGCTTCTGTAAAGAAGCAAGTACTTCTATTAGAGATTTGAGATTTTGACATTTGATATACTGACTTTCATGGCAATGACTTCTAGTCAAAAAAGCAAATGCCGCGGATTTCACTACCATTTGTCAATTTGCAAAGCACTAAGAGTTGTGAACATCACCACTTTTGAGCACACCCAATTACACACATAAAACTCAGTCACGCCCCAAATCTTCCTCCCCTCTAGCCGAGAGCCCTGTTTTCTGAATGCATGATTCCAAAAACTGAGAGCTGAATTGCATGTGAAGCCATTTGAAAGTCTCAAACCCACCTGGGATCAGAAGTACTTGCTTGGAAGTCACTACAGTTCCCTGTTCCCCAGAAAGACAAGAGCTGAGCAAATTAGCAAAAGGTAATGATCTTAGAGTGCTATTCAAGATAAAGTAACCATATTTTTCTTTGGATGTGGAAAAAGCTTCTTCAACCTTTTATTTTATAGCCGTGACACTCAATTTCACAAAGAAAACTAAAATCTCTCTGCAGGAAAAAACTATTTTCTGAGATCTTCAACATTGTGCAAATTTGCATGCTGGTTTGCAGAAAAAAAAGTATCAGTATTCTACATGGTATGCCCAGCTACATAGCCTACAAAAGCACTGCTAAGTGACACTTCAGCCTTTTGCTAATTTATGTTTAAAAAGAACATCACAATGCTCTATATAGAGCTAGTAGCCCTGTTAATGATATTTGACACTCCCTTAGCATAAGCCTTTGTTTCATTTGGTTATAACTTTGCATGCTTTAAATATTGAGGCTGACCTTTATACTTAAAGTTAGAGATAAAAATAGTGTGCCATTTTTCACAACCAGGAAAAAAGACTCATTATTTTTCTTTTATCCAAAGTGATCCTTTCTTTCTTTTTTTTTTTTTTTTTTTTTTTTTTTTTTCTTTTCAAGAAGAGTTAGTGTCTTCAGGGTTTAGGACAATGATTGAAGACCTACCTACCCCATCTACGTGTGACAGTTGATAGCTGTCTTCCTTGTCATCTCTGCAGCAAGAGATGGAAAAGCCAAATCTCTGAAAATTTCTGTTTCAAATATGCAGAAAACCTGTAATGCCAGGTAGCTCTCTTTTCAGGTTTTATTTATGTTGAACTGTAACTCTCTTCTGTATCCTCTGAAAAGTTTTTAAATAACAGAGTCTTAACCTTTTGATTAACTGGGCCCAGCCTCATCCAGTTCGCAAGATGGCCATTTGAGAATGAATCAGATTTATGTATCAAGAGACTGTTCGTAAAAGTCCTGGATATTTGTCAACCACTTTAGAAGGTCTGAAGTCAAAGTTGCAGGAAAATGTTTAAAAACGGAGGGACTATTTAATGGGTAGGGCAGTTAAATACTACTCCAGTAGCCACTAGTGCTGCCCTGCCAACTCTTCTGCTTAATTCTAGCAAGTTACTGAAAACAAATTTGTCACAGATTACTTGCTATTAAGTATTCACATCTTTCTGCCAAGATGTCTGGGAATACTTTTACTTAAATTCTGTAACTAAAATACTGGAAGTAGGATTTGAGTGTAAGAAATACCCCATATGCTAAGTAGCCTGAAGATTCATGCCTTAAAATAGCCACCCAAATTTTGCAGATCCTTGGCTTTGGTCTTTTGGACCTATAAAAGGGGATATTAATAGCAACCATTCTCAGCTAAGAGTTAAATTCATGAATGTTTGCAGAACATCCAGATTCTGTGTTGAGCCATTCCTAGTAAAGTCTCTCAATAAATTAATAATTTTACATTCAGTACAAGGATCAAGGAGATGGGAATGTGAAGACAATATTAAATAAAACATTCATTGGAGAAAACTGGGGTCTTGGATGGAAAAAAACAGATCATAATCTTTAATTACATTATTGCACATTTTATTATAACAAACATGTGCAAAGGTGATGAATTTAAGGTCACACTGGCAACCTGAATTCTGGCATTTCCCAATTTCAACATATTTGACTTTGCAACCTTAAAATTCTTTTAGTGTAATATTTTTGGATGCAGTACAGTATATATCTGTAAGACAGCCAAAACCAGCTGCATGAATAAATGTAAAACCCTTGCATAACAAATTTACCTGAACTTGTGTTTTTATCCAGATCAGGAAAGACAGCAAGTATGCAAGTGCTTATTTGGGGGGCTGGGGATTCATTTGTTTGCAGTAATTTAGATATCAGTGTCAGAGTGTGTCAAATCGCTCTGTTCTGTAATTTCCACTAAAAATTCATCACTCAGAGACAACACTTTCCAGACAGTGTGAAAGGGTTCCACGAGCATGAGAAGTGACAGGATTGACTGAAGCTACCCTTGCAAGCTCTTAAAGGAGATATAGCTTCACAGAAAGTTGCTGGGGGAGAAGGAGGACGACTAGGTATAAAGTTTTAAAAATAATAATAATTAAAAAAAAAAGATTAAAATACTCTGGTTAGAGGAAAAGGCAAGTAACTAGGGCTCAAGGCACCCACCCCATTAACAGTGGAAGCACAAGCAAAACTTATTCTGATGATTTTATTCTGACTGTCACTTCTTGAAAGATTCCAGCCTGAAGAGTGCATAAGACATTTCATCTTTGCAGGCTTCAGAAGAAACTGAGACTAAGAAGCATCTAGACATTCCAAATTGCATTATTTTACACAAGTAAAGATATCTAATTATTTGCAAAGCTGATTTTTTTCTATTTAAAGAAATTCTATAACTTACACTACTGTAGTGGTTTCAGGACTTTAAGACTCGGGTTAATGATGGGTTAACAGGGACATGCAGAGCAGCCGTTTTGAGTTCACAAGCTCAGTGCGAGGCTAGCTCCTGAGGTATGTAGGCAGAAAGGGAGCCAGGAAAGGAGGCCTTCCAAAAAGTCACTTTTGAGTGGGATACAAAGGATTATGGGAAAGTTGGCATGTCCTTACAGGACACAGCAGGGATTTGGACTTTACAACCTAAGTGATATAGCTCTGTGAAGTCAAACAAACACTTGGCCATGGCTACCATACACATTAATGAGATAACTCATGCTCTAGTCCTCTAGTCTACAATATAAACAGACCTTACATCAGCTTAGCCGCTATTATTTTTTAAAGTCTATGAAATGAAATGCTAAAACCATTCAATGCAATTCTTAAGTATGAACAACTACACTCT
The DNA here is from genome assembly GCA_013398155.1 of Pedionomus torquatus. Taxonomy (NCBI): domain Eukaryota; kingdom Metazoa; phylum Chordata; class Aves; order Charadriiformes; family Pedionomidae; genus Pedionomus; species Pedionomus torquatus. The sequence continues at coordinate 632,892 of VZRU01004537.1, read as the reverse complement.
AAATTAGTTAAATATTTAAGCACGTGCACAAGTGCTTATATTAAAGTTGGTTTTCAAAATATGTGTTACTTGCTGGACTAGTATCATGAATCATCAGGAGTCAGAAAACGCAGAAATTTAAATTCTAGTAATGACATGATTTTGGCGCTCACAGGACTTTCTATTTCTGTTTTCTCATTAAACATATCTATGTACTAGTCAAGGCTATTCCTTGTCAAATTAATATAATCATATACTATCACTAATGCTTTCTACACCGATGTGTAATTTTTCCCTTTTATATGCATCCTTTAAATATTTGCATCTTAAGATTTTTTAAGTTTATTTGCACACTGGCAAGAAACAGCATATATTTTTAAATACTATCACATTTAGAATTCCTTTAAATCCTCTTGTAAGTGAACTATATTCTTGATTTAACTGAGCATTGGATGAAGACTGCACACAGCCCATTCTTATCGTGAAGGATCCCAAAATACAATGTAAACTAGCTGTTCTACAATTCAGCAGGAGTATTTTGATGAACTCCTCTGAAGCGCAATCAGCTGCAGCTTGCAATGCAGCCATTGGTTACCGGTAAACAAATACCACTTTACAGTTTGTAGCAAGTGGTACAAAAAATGTACCTTTCCTATTAAAGAAAGATGCAGTGGAAAATCAAGTAGGCAATATGTCATTAATATATCTGAAGTCAAGATGGAGAAGATGATCTTGCTACTTTTCTACTGAGCCCCAAGAATACCAGGTGACCTGAGAAGATCCTCAATTATATAAATTACTCAAAGGAGAGCAATTCTAAACATCATCTAGTACCTCACAAAAGGTCAATTTCAGTGGTGGTTAGTGTCTTCTTATAAAGCCAAATACAAAATTTCTTTCTCCAGTCTTTGTTTGACATAACCACTCAAAAAAAGCATGGAAGATATTTTTGAGGATTTCAAGTAGATACAGTTACCCAACTCTTACCAAGAATGTGGAAGATAAGCATTAAAATTCCCTGTGAGGTTACACATTATCCCCCTCCTCCCTGAGTCCACCTTGTGTTGCATAGTGCCTATGTTTTCTTTCAAAACTGAAATAAACATTAAAAACAAGTGTTTGTCCTCCCTGGGCAACCTGTTCCAGTGCCTCACCACCCTCACAGGAAAGAATTTTTTCCTAATATCCAATCTAAATCTCCCCTCTTCTAGTTTAAAAGCATTACCCCTTGTCCTATCACTGCACTTCCTGACAAAGAGTCCCTCTCCTGCTCTCCTGTAGGCTCCCTTCAGATACTCAGATCTGATATTCACCCCCATCATCCTATTTAGAAAGTTGTTAGTTTTATTCCTTGAGTCTGCTTTCACAGTATTACACACCCAGTTCAGTCAGTCTGAAGGGTGTATAGTTCACCAAAGTTCTAGGTCACATCAGTTCAAGATTTTGCTTTATATGCTTTTCTTGCCCTTATTAGCCTTCCATCCTGGGAAATGCTAAATTCTGGAAATCCAAGCAAGTTCCTTATCTTTGGCAGAATCAGATCTACAGAAAATAAGAAACTTCTGACAGAAGTAACACATAGAGTCAGTTTGCATATGAGCTACATACTTCTTGATCACCACTGCTAACAGCCATGGAAGGAATGATCCCAAAGCCCTTAATTCTGTTTGGAGTTCCTTAAATACATCCTTCTTTTCCAGGAAGAGCCTGAGAAAATGTAGTGCATCAAAGTCTGACTGAAGTAGTTGTGTTAATTTTTTCTATATAGTGATATACGTGCTTATGTATTACAGTGTACTAATACTGAATAATCAGACATTTTCAACTCACCTCCAGAAAAATCTATAGGAAACTCATACAGATTCTAAGGAGAAAGAAATTAAATTCTAAAGCAACATGATAAAGTGCCACAGAAACCTTTTGAAAATGTTACGGTATTTACTGTCTTCTTTACAAGATTTCTATATAATTTTTTAAAATCAATCAGCTTTACACTCCCGTCAGCAGATCATACGGGATGATGGAAAAGTTCTAAAGAAATCTCATTATCAACTTCTCGCTTATGTAAGGATAAAGTCTGAAGAAAGAGAAGAATATTCTTCTGTTTGAATCGATAGCCTCCTAGGGAAGACCAATACTACTAATGAGAGATACTCCAGCCAACAAGAAAAGTACAATGTCAAGAACATGCACAAGTCCCAGAACTGCTGTATATATTGTTGTACGTGCAAATGACAGACCAGCAGCAGTTGAAATTAAAGAATATGGAGCACCCACATGCGTCATCTTCTAAGAGAAACAGCAGGAACTTTCCTGATTCCTGTGCTTAGAAAAAGAGAAGATTCTCCTTCCAACAGTTTCAAGAATAATAGCTGCAGAGTCCTGCACAGTCTTAGAGGAACTTCATGAAACTAAGACCAAGGCATTAAAGACAGTGAACGTTTATTACTACTGTCTACAAGTTAAATACATCACTTACTGCTTATTCCTTGCACAATTAATCCTGTCAACAGTCCTATTAGATATTACTATCCCTGTTTTGCAGCAGGAAAAAAAATGAAGAGTTAACCAAAGATTTCCCCATATAAAAAAAAAAAAATAGCCAGGAAAGTAGATCTCCAAAGTAGGTAGCTTTGAATCACCAAACTACTAAAGATGCAAGTCTGCAGATGGGAACAGACATACTCCCAGCCTTCAGATTTGCAGGACAAGCTGGAGCTGTAATATAATGTATATGTGGACTGAGGCCAGAATTTTAGATATTAGCTTTGATGACAGATCTGGGTTCAAATGACATTGATCTCCAGATAAAAACCAATAAACATACAAATCTGTAGTCATAAGAACACAGATGGTGCTGTCCGTATGTTTTTATGGCAGACACAGGGGAAAATCCAATAATTTAATATGCACTTTTTCTTCATTGACACGATAATTAAATTCCCTGAGAACATTCTCAACAGCTTGTAAGAGAAGGAAACACTGGGAGCTTGGTAGTATTGGCTTATTTAACAAGAGAGGGAAGTAAGAATTGTAACAATTTATAGAATTTACATGATGACAGAGCAAATCTTTACCACAGCGTGTTAACCCACAGACACTCTGTAGATACTAAGGACACAGGATGAACTGCTATATATGACATTTCATTTCTAGATCACTGGACTAACTTATTGAATAAGCCTAAGGTGACAGAATTATTTTTGCTACTTACAGAGAAGCAAAGCTTTTAATAAGAGTCCAGAAACTGTAATAAGAAGGACAATTTTTCTCCCAGGTTTATTGCTAACATTTAAAACAATGCTTCCATTAAAAAACTATTTTCACACTTGATCAGTTTAAGGGGTTCATTATTTTCAAGCTGTGCAATTATGTAGACTTCAAGTAAGTATTCTCTGCCTCTGCAAACTAGACCCAAGTGCTAATTTTGGTATTTGCTTGATGCTCAGAATGTGATAATGGTATTTGGAAGGAAGTCTTTTATTGAGCTGTGTAAAAATTGACAGTCTCACTTCACATGCATTTATGTGAAAAAAATATTCAATAAGCATCTCTGTTCTTTTCACCCATATCAGGTTAAGAGTTTCAAATGAAAACCAGCAATCTTCATACATTTTAACACGTTTAGAATGTCCCTATGGTTCAAATACAATATATCTCTACAGAGAATAAACTTCTATTAACTGCAAAGAATAGAAAAGAAATAAAACTCTCTTTATAAGACTCCCCAACTTGTGGGTCTTCAAAGCCATCCAAACTGATTTTTGTATTACTGCAAATCTAATTCATAATTATATCTAAACTTATGTGATCTTGCACAATATTATATGACCACTAAAATAACACACAGTCAGATTCAGGGATTATTTACTACTTACCTAGCCTTTCCTAAATTTTTTTTTATAGACTCTTTAGGAAAGTTCAACTATGACTAATTCCTTCCAGATGAGTTTTTTTCTCTTTCTTTTGTTATAAGATTTGATAGTCATTTTCTAAGGAGTTCTAGATGTACACAATTCTAACATTTCTGTGCATTGTTTGCTGTTGAGAAAACAATGATATGCAGATGTGAGTCTGTTATTACACTTTAAACTTATATGTCCACAAAGAATCAATCCAAAAGGACAGTACTTGTGCAAAATACAAGCTTTTTTTTTTTTTTTTTTTTTTCTTGGGCCACCCAAAACCAGTGATTTTTTTTCATGCTTTGTCTTTTCTACCATGAGCTTGTTAATGAGCATGTAAATGAAATCTTAAGGTTGAGTAAATGCAGGAAGGAGAAGATGAACAAAAGCACATTTGGGAAAAGAACATTTGGAGTAATGAGTATGTGAAGAGTCTGCGGTGCTGGCCTTAGGAGGATAACTTAGAATGCTAACATCGAATGAAGTATTGCCCTCAGCTATCATTTCTTCCCCAGAGATAAATATTTCTTAGGGGAAACATCCACCTTTAGAAAACAAATTGTTTTTTCATGGAGGGGTTGGGGAGTGGGGTGGGGTGGAGCTTCCTAAGCAGTTATTACAAATAGCAGCCTATTTAGAAAAGCAAAGCTTAGAAAAAGCAAAAGCTTTTTCTAAAAAAAAAAAAAAAAAA
>VZRU01004537.1:524269-628277 GCA_013398155.1 Pedionomus torquatus | reverse complement strand
GCAAAGCTTAGAAAAAAATATGCTGTTTTAAAATGGGCCTTAAGACCACAATGGCTGGGTACTCACATTTAGGAATCACCAGTTAAAATCTGCTGTACATCCTCTAACTCTCTTATGCATGTTGCATTGTGATGCAATCTTTAGTAAACACAATCACGTGACATTTTTCTCCCACAGGATCCTGCCTCACTCAGTGCACAGGCTACAATGTGCTCAGTTAATGAGCCCCTAGCTATTCAAAGATCTTAACCTCATTTTCCTCCCAGCAGCACCTTTTCCCACTATGGCCCCTCCCTGGAGTTCATAAGCTTGCTCTCAGGCTTTGGAGGACTGCATCACTGTACACCTTATCATTCTTTATAACTACCTGAAAGGAGGCTGTAGAGAGGTGGGGGTCAGTCTCTTCTCCCAAGTCACATGTTATAGTACAAGAGGGAATTGGCCTCAAATCGCACCAGGGGAGGTTCAGATTGGATATCAGGAAAAATTTTTGCACTGAAAGGGTTATTAGGCATTGGAATGGGCTGCCCAGGGAAGTGGTTGAGGCACCATTCCTGGAGTATTTAATAGATAGGTTAACACAGCGATCAGTGACATGGTTTAGTGATGGGCTGTTGTTTTTTATCAGTTAGGTTGATGGTTGGACTAGATGATATCAAAAGTCCCTTACAGCCTAGATAATTCTATGATTCTGTGTCTCACCTAGCCAGATTTTGATATAAGAGAAAGGGAGCCTCTGGATCTACCTCTGTTGCTATGTACTGTGAGGGGAGATGTGAGAAAAGATCACAGATCTCTTGAATCTTTCCATTCGTCTTCTCTTTAGGAAAAAGAACCAGGGAGCTAGGCCAGATTGCCAAGGGCAGGGAGCCATTTCTGCCTGCACTAATTTGCAGCTACCTAAACCTGTGACCTCACCTCCCCACACAGCAAAACTTCAAATGGACATGCCCTTCTCCACATCTCCTGAGGACACTTGACAGACACTACCCCCTTCTCTATAAGGTAGTCTACTTCTACCACACTCAGGAAGACCTGACAAACCCAGGACACCCAGAATGTAAATGTAAATGCTTCATAAAATAGGAATAGATGTTCACAACATCCCTGTAAGATGATGGTTCCCACAAGAATTTAAGCTGTAGGTGACACTTCCTAGGTTTTGGCATCTCATGTGAGATATTTATGGCCTAAATTTTCAGAATGCCTCTGAAGCACACAACATGGTGCTGCATATGTCACAAAAGGATCCTGAGACATCTGTAGCACAGGTACTCTAACAACACATGCTAACTACTGGCTATCTCTGGCAAGTTGGCTTTAAATGACTTGGGTAGTACTAGAGCTCTACAGCAGAGACAAGGTGAGAATCTATTTCTTAAGGGAACTTCCAATAGCCTTTAACTATCATGTTTTTTCCATCTCTTCTTCAGTCCTCTACATTCAGTTCCTCACCATGCACCTTGTTGTAAATGAAGCAGAGGGTCTTATGGTACAGTTGGATATTTGAGTACAGCTGGATAATGTACCTGCACAGCTGTATAGTTATCCCCGATTCAGCTCTGGAGTAGACCAGTTTATGTACTAAGATGACAGTCACAAGAAAGAAAGGAGAGGGAAGGGATATCTGTCAGGCTGCTGTACCTGTTTGGACATCTCAAATTGGTTCCAATGCTAAATGCACAATAGTATCTACAGTCAGTGTTGCTGTTGCCTCCAGGCAGAAGTACCTGTCCTTCTTACCAGCACTTTCTACATACTGCTGCATCAGCCACACCTCCCAGTTGGTTTTGGTGCCACAGTAACTGAATGTGTTTTGTGGTAACTGCTTAAGCAATTTCTTCTGTTCCACCAATCCTTGTGAGGCACCCCATGGTGAGAAAGAGTATTTGACTGGATAGGACTGTATATGTCTTCCATACTGCAGTTTTCTCAGATCCACCCATCAGAGCCCAACACAGCCATTGAAAATATGACTTACAGTTCACAATCAAGATTTGGAAGTGCAAAGCGATGAGTGACCTTGTAATGTTGCTGGTCCTGTTTAGAATGCAGTCTAAAAAAGTAGTTTATTGCCAGATCTAGATACTGCCTATTATTAACAGTCATCCCATTTACAAGGTTAACCGGGCATTTCAGCATCTTGTGAAAACATGATATCCGTGGCAAGCTTGGGAAGAGGATTTCTTTATTTTTTGTTTTTAAATGTTTAATTAGTTCATAATTTAGTAAGCAGTTGAATGAAAAAAGTCTCCAGTGCTCTGCCTCTCTCCATACCAAGGTCTTTCCCTTTATGTATTTTTTATATTAGACTCATCACAATTATAGCTGCAACTCAGAGTTCTCTATTATTGTCATGCAGGAACACTACACTATTGAAGTCATTGCAGATTATTTTGATTTACTGTTACATTTGCAATTTTATAAGCAACTGTTCTTACATGCATTCAACTCCACTGAAAGGAATGAAGACAAGAGCAAGATTTTTCTTGTTTGCTCACCAGAAATTTCAAGTCCAGAGGAGGGGAATAAGCCATGAAGAATTGCATGAATTAGTTACTAGGCTATGGATGGAAAAAGCACTTGGGAATTACCAACATTAAAACACTTATACTCGGACATTGCCTTTTTATCAGACTAGCTGTGAAGAAGGAATGATGTACAAAGTTTAAGTGCCTTAATTGCTTTGGAGATCTGCATTTGGACATATTTAAGCTCCCTTCAGGCTTATGGTTTGTAGAATCCTCAAATTAAAAAAAAAAAAAAAAAAAAAAGAAAGAAAAATCAAAAGAAAAAAAAGGAAGTTTAATCCTCCCCCTCCTCCATGTAGTGTTTCCAGACTTTCTCAGATCTAATTAGCAAGGATTTACATCAGTGAATTAAGCCTGCACCTTTAAAAGCATAACCTACATGCTTGCATAGCACTGAACTTGAACAGCACTAAATTGCAGCCCTAATTTTACTGTACCCTAAAAAATCATTCCCTCTTTTTCATCATTTAATGCACATTCAACTCTTCACGTTTTCAGCAGGATGGTGGCAGAGCTGAAAGAATAAGAAATCTTAATCCCTCATAATCTTCCTGAGGATCAGGATCTGTGGGCAGCTTCATTATTAGAGTATTATTGCTCAAAGTTCCTCTATTATTAAGTAATTGTTTGAATAATCCATTTTGCTTGAGTGAGTTCACAAATAATTTGTTTTGGGATATTTATTTTGGTCTCAATTTTAGGGAAATTCATGTGCTCAGACCTGAAAATACTCATTTCTTGTTTGCTTTGCAAGTCTGATACTCGATTAGCCCTCAATGTAATAGAATGTCTAAACTAGAGGAAAACAATTCTTCAAGATACAGTCCAAGACTGAATCACATCACATTTGCACTGATGTAAGGGAGAGAGCAACTGAAAAGAAGGCGTTTATGGCACTTTAAATAAAAACAAAATCCAGGCTTGCAGAAGGTTGCTTTGTAATGCCGCAATGTTGCAGTTGAAACTGCAAGCGTTGAGCACTCTGCAATGGCAAAAACTGATCAGAAATGAACTTTACCAACTTTTAAAATAAACTCTTGAAGAATTTTCAAGGGATTCAGACCAAAAGGCACTCTTTATCTAAGTCTATGAGAATTTGATAAAAACTAGTCACCCCTACAAAAACTGTAGCGATTTTCTCTAACAATTTCTTCAGATGGGATTCAATTAGTAAAATAAAGGGAAAAGGGAGAAAGAAAAAAAAAAGGGAAAGAAAAAGAAAGAAAACCAAGGAAATCTTATTATACGCTATTAAACTCAATAAGGCTTTTCCACCAGAGAACATCAAGTCTTATTTCTGGTAATCCCTGCACTGTTGTAAATCAGGAGTTACTGCTATAAAGACTACAGAGCTTCAATAGAATAAAATTACAGTAAGCAGAAGCCAGACATTTGAGTCATATTGCAAAAGTCTAGAGAATTGTTAAAGACAAAAATCTTTGCTGCTAGCAACTGCTTTCCTGTAAGTCTCAGAGAAATATTAACACTCGAATACTGACAGTTTGGCAGCTCTCCCCCAAACAATCTGAAACAGAAAACTAATGTGAAGTCAATTAAACTTGTGTCTCCACAGATTTGTTCCACCTAAAACCCAGTGGCCCACAGCTGGATTTGCTACAAGAAACTTGAAGCAAAATACAGATAATAGCATGGGTCATCAGCCTTGCTACCAGCAGTGCCCCACTGCTTCCAGACACCAAAGTACCAGTCAGGGTCCCTCAGGATTATCACCTCTCAGGTCTAAACTCATCTTGCAATTCTTGCAGTCCCTTGGCTCAATATATTTTGCAGGGATATGTCCTGTAGGTAGAATAAATTTTATGGGTGTAAGAGATGAGGGTTTAAAACCCTTGGCACTGAGGCCTCATACTTCCTAGTCATTGTTGAGACTACAATGCACAAAAGCTGTCTTCCCCAGGTACAGTCTTGAAAGACAGTGCATCCCTGAAATGGGGCTCATCTTCAGTAGAAGACAGGCAACAAGCTGAAGAACTTGGCAAGCCACAGTGTATGTGAACATAAATATTCCATAAAATGGAGGAAAGGATCTCTTAAGAATTAGGCCCCTAGGCTGTATCTGCCATGAATCTTTACACCCTGACATCCATTTGCAAGCTTGGACTTGAAATAACATGGTGACAGCATATGGAGATACCATGCCACAACTTCAAACATATCTATATGTCCATTTAGATTAGGATAGGTTAGTGAAAATAGCCACTCTTAGATGTTTTAGGAATGGAGTTTGCTATTTCTTTTCCAGGAATTTGAATAACCTTTCTTCCCATTTCACTATAAAGCAACAGAATATAAAAGTACATGATCTCCTGACAGGAAGCAGCAGAGTTTCCAGAAACTGATTCTGAAAATTACCACAGGTGAAAATCATTAGATACCTTGGTGAACAGAGATAGTAGTAGTATCATATTTTTACAAGAAAATATGAAAACCATACAACCACCCTAACAGAAGTATTTATTGGGATTATCTGGTGGGAGGCAGATTTCAAGTCAAACTTTGATTATAGGCATGTTAATGTTATTCAGAGTTAGTAAGAATTGTCAAAGAATATATGCCATAATAAAGTCTGTGTTTGTACAGATAGAATCCATAAGGCTTCATTTTCTGTGAGCTATGCTGCAGAGAAATATAGTTTTTTCTGGAACATTTTATAGGCAACCTCTGCTATACTTTACCAGAAAGTGTATCTGAATAAAACCAGGTGTTTTACAGTATGATGTAAAGCAATGTCATTCTTGAAAAGTTGGTGGGACTCATTCCTACTTAGCCTTGAGCTGAAATTGGCTCAAGTTATAGAATTTTGATGATTATGTTTCATATCTTTATCATATCTGCCTTGATCCCAAGAAAAATAACTATTTCTCAGTGCTACAGTATTTCTAGATATCAATTTTAAATTCTCTGTAAGTAATTTCAGTTCTCATGTAGATTCTAAACTACTGTATTTTCAAAAAGATCAACAAGAAAATGACAGTAGAGAATCAAAGTCAAGGTTTTTTTTTTACAGTTGAAAACAATTGAAACTTTGGTGCTTCATTTAGGTACTGTCAAAATAATTAAAAAGCAACATATCAAAGGACTTAGTGGAAACTCAAAAAAGAGTAGACTTGGAGTCCAGTTCATTCTGTTATTAAGCTTCTTCATGAAAGCACAGCCCTCCTCCACAAATATTTCCAGCCAAACAAACAAAAAAACCCCACACCCAACATGAAAAACCCACAGGAAAAAAGAGTCTCTGGTCTGATAAAACAAACAAAAACATGATAAATCCTAAAACCAGCAAATATTATGACTAACTTCAACATGGACAGGAATTCACCTTAGACACTTCACTATCACGCAATGACAAATAGTTCAAATTCAGGCAATGTTTGGGACCACTTGTGATTCTACACCTAAACTTCTGAGTCACCTCCATCAGGAAAAGCTGTTGTGTATTACTACTACACGAGGAATAGCCTATGTATGGAGAGCAGAAACACTCCTTAGGCAAAGAACATAAAAATGTCTAGGTTGGAAGAGACCTTTAAGAGCATCTAGTGCAATCCTACATGGTTCACATCACCACACTGTATCAAGAGGTGATGCAATTGTTGCAGCGAGAACTGGTGCATGTGGTGGAAGATTCTCCAGTCAGAAACAGTTTTCTGACTGGAGAGACAGAAAAAAAGAGTTTTCCTACCTTCCTCACACCGGCACTGAAGCTCACAACAGATGGGCTTTCCAGCAGTAGTATCTTACCCGAGTCCCTAAAACTACTGTCAAAGTGGCCTGAGAAAATGATTCGAAGTGACATTTTTGAAGAGAGCTGTTATTCATCAGTCTGCAGTAGGAATGCCTTGAAATCCAAAGGATGCCCATAAGTAACAGATACAAGAAGTCACCACTCTCAGAATCCTTGCTAACAGGAGGAACTCTGCTCACCTTAACCTTGATTGCTCACAGAAAGAATACAAGGGGACTTCCAGCCAAAATGACTGGGGAAATTCAAGGGGGTTTTAAGCCCCCCATTGCAGTACAGTGTGAGAAACTGCAATGTTTCCCACGAAAGGTAGATGTTGTGGCACTGTCACTGTCTCAGTCTGGGCTCCACACCCCCCCTTCTGTTGAGATATGCATATATGTCCTCCAATTTTGGGGGAAACAGTTGTCGGAACGGCCTCTCTTCATTGCTTACTGCTGCTTCCAGCTGTCTGACTCACCAGACTGCCTTCCTTGCTGAACCTCTTAGGGACTGTCCTTGCAAATCCTGGAAACCTCAGAACTAAGTGGACATAGGACACAACCTTGGAAGCTAGTTGTGAAAGACTAAACAACATGCTGCAAAAAAGAGAGCAATCAAGCAAAGCATAGGGACAGTCCTTAACTCTCATGAGTTTCTGTTAATTGAGCTCAAGTTGCTGTTTGACGCTTCCTGCTATGGAGATGATCATCAACCCTAGAACTGTTCAGTGACTCAAATTACTCAGCAGCCTCTCCCAATTTTTATAGCTACCACTCCAAAGCCATTCATGATCACTAAGAAGACTAATGTGTACTGTGAACTTAGCTGGCTTTAGCCACAGCTCCCTTTACTAGGACAGGTTATGCCACTGATGACAGCTTAGATTCTCCCTAAGCTGCCGGCTTCACTCCAAATAGAATGAGAATCTCATCTCAGAGCTTTTACCCATGTTCTTTCATGTCTTAGATTTTTGCACTCCCATCACTCATTGTGAAATCCATCTTTTCAGATATAAAACATGATCCACATGATTCTAGATATGAACTAGGGATAAAGCTCTTTTCTGACTTTTATTTAAGACTTTTTCCCTTTAGGATTGCTGTGTAACACCAAAAAGCATACACAACTCCAGAATATCAAGAAGTTAGCATCCTGAAGCCAAATAATTTTTGCAAAATTATTAAGCAAGATCTAGAGTCTTGTAGCTTATTTGATCAAGAAAAAAGTAACAACAATATATATAGAAATCTTTACCTCTTTCATCCATTTCCATAATTCTATGCTCATAACCCAGTGCTTAGTGAGATTCTCTATTGACATGTTTGTCTTTTAGACATTACAGAACACCCATATGGAAGCAACAAGTGTGAATACATTGATATTCACCTGAACTGTATGTTTATAAAGCACCTAGTCCAGGAGATTTGGCAAGTTTTGATAACTTTTAATGCATTAGAGCTAGCTGTTACTGTCTCTACAATTTTGAGCTGAAGATTTTGCGCTGATGATTTTCCCTCTGAATAGTGCCTTCACAGCATAGTGTTCACTTACGTTATTTGGCTTGAGTAGGAGAGATTTGAATAATAAACAAAAACTGTGATTCTGGAGATAAGAACTCAATTCTTATCTAAAGCACAGGTTCACTGCATGCTCTTGTCAAACCTTGTAATCTATCGTAAAACTTCATGTCTTTCTTGTAAAATTGAGACACCTTTCTATCTGATGGGGGATAGCAGGAAGTGTGAGATGCTCATTTCTATGCTAATGAGTTTTTTAAGTAGATAAATACCAAAAAATGCGGAAATGCAGAGTTTGAACATGGTTGGCACAAAAATGACCACCATTGTGTCACTACAGGTTCACATTTGGTATGGTTTAGTTTAACCAGCAATACTGAAATTCAGCAAGTCAGTTACTGAAGAAAAAAGAAAAAAAAAAAAAAGAAAAAGAGAGGCAGAGAGAATGAGAGAAGGAGGAAGAGAGAGAGGAACAGAATGTAATATTATGGATGGAAGGAAAATAACAAGGGTACAATCTATTATAAGAAATTATGAATAAATTGCAAGAGTGTTAGAGCTAAGAAAACAAGAAGGGAATAACAATTAGATAGAAAGCCCAGACAGTCTAAGATAATAAATTCCTTCTTAAAAGAAAGGTGTGAGGTCTTGTGTTGGTTGAGGACAATAAGTAAATCAATTGGCATTTTAAAAAGTCCTGAAGAGAAGCTCAGAAACCTATTTGTTATACAGGAATGAAACAAATCACTGAAGCTTTTTAAAATAAATATTTTAAAAAATCATTCCACAGTCGGGAAGACGCAGAAGGACTGCTATCATTGTGTGCTATTTCTGTCTGACAAAAAAAAGTAACCACTTTTAGAATTGGTATGGTTATTCAGAAGGAACTGATAAGCTAAGCATCTCTTAGCTTCATTGGGAAACAAATTATCAGGGGTTGGTACCAGGAATGCAGCTGGAAAGTTTCATTATAAGAAAAAAAAATATTTCTACATTAAAATTCAGTTATTTGAAACTTCTCACAAAATCACCTTATTTCACATAAGTGAGATAGAACTCATATACCCTTCTTTTGCAATAAAATATCCCCTGTTACAGAGAATCTTAGCTTAAGCAATTTGAAGTCCACCTTTTCAATCAGGGGAACAATTTTCTACAAGTGTAATTTATAAACATTTTCAGCTGTATCTTGTAGCACTTGTGTCCACAGTAAAATTGTGGATCTTTAGGTACCAGGCTAAGATCTGTTTGATCCTTCTAACATGAGCTTACAGCCTACAAATACACCAAAAGAGAGTGAGCCCTGCTACCATAACCATGAGTTTTCAGTGAATTTGCAACTTCAAAATAACTTAATGTGGCCCTATGAGTATTGCTAACATGAAGCAATTGTTATATTCTCAATCGTGTATAGACAAGCTCAATCTAAACTAGTCATAGTACAATACCAGCAAAACAACCGTAAGATCGAGATACATACCAGAAATGAAAAAATGGATTTACATACAGCTCACATAAGTCTTTCACTGGACTCAAGGTGTTTTAGGCATTAATCTTTAATACATTTTTGAATTTCCACATCCCTGTGCACTTATTTTGCTAAAGTTATTTTTCAGGAATAATATACATGTTGAATTTACAGCCCTGTGAAATCTGCATTATCCAAAAACATCTTTGCTGTTGATGGCCTTTTGCTTAGTCTTGCTGGCGACTCTGCTTCTCTCTTAAACGGTTCTGTGGCTGATATGACTTTTTTGGGTTGCCTTCATTTAAAGGTCCATTTAAATAGGCTTACTGAAAGGCAAAGAAAAAACTCAACTGCAAGTCTGAAAAGTAATAGCCCTTTTTGAATTTGAATACTCTGAAGTTAAAAGAAAAACATCCCTTTCAATACAATGGCTTATTCACTGAGAAGAGTAATTTTCAAAATCTATTTAATGTCTTGACCTAGTGGTAATAAAACCTGCATATTTGCATGCAAGCTTAATAAAATTCAGTTAAATTACTTGTTCTGATTTATTTTCCTCCATATTTGTTTATAATATTCTGTCACCAAAGGTAGGATTTTGAGTCACTGACAGTGACTGTGCCATCCAATAAAACTTTCAGCCATATGTAGTGTTGAATATCTGAATAATGCTACTAGCTAGTCAGACTTCTGACAAGAATCTGCATAAGGTTAGAGTTTCTACAGTACAACATTAAAAGGCACGTGCTCAAAGCTCTGGTATGAAAATATGAAAGAAGCACAACATTTTGTAAAATGCCATTAATTCCTCCAAAAAATTAGGCACTTTGCTCTCTTATATGAAGAGTAATACTGATGTCATGCTGAGATTAATAGCCTGAGAGCTTCCTATGGTTGTTTAGAACCAGGCTATCAAAACCGATATTACAGTTTACAGGACTTCCTTATTGTTGACTCCAGTGGGTAAGGAAACTTCCTCACCTCCAGAAGATATTTGAGACACCTTCAAAGAACTGAGCCTCTGAGACATCACAGTCAGATGAAGAAGTCAGCGACTATGATCTTTAAGCAACTTGGTAGCTTTCAAATCTGAGAGGCTATCAGAATGCGCAATAGCTTTTGATGCAGCACAGATAGTCCTGAGGACCTCACAGTGCTCTTAATATTAATTTCCTCTTCCCAGAGTGACTCCCAGTACAACTCTGTATTATACCTTGTGTGTGGCTTCCCTGAGGGAAAGCTTGCAGCTTTCATCTACAATATTTGCTCAGAGGAAAATACTCCCATACCTGAATGTGAGATTTAGAGCCCTATTAATTAAGCAAAATCTGTCAGGAGCATAAAATGTTTTTTATTGGAAGGAGATACAGTTCTTTTGGGACAAATTTGCCTGAGCGCCTCTGCTACGTTCTTCAGATGCTGTGTGTGTTATAGGAGTCAATACATGCTGAAGGAGGCAGAATCACACTGTGGCAGTAAGCTGAAGCAGGCTTTGACTGTTGACAGTAGGAGGACTTTGTCTAACTACCACGCAAGTATGCAAAAGTGGTAGAAAATAAAGTAAAAAAATCCTCCTACCATGCCTAATACAGCTCCCAAGGCCTTGTGTCTTCCCACTGACTGGATACGTGCAGCTACAAGCAGGAGACAGCAGCCCCACCATGTAGTTTTTCTGTGGCTCAAATTTCCACCACACTCTCATGCTGCAAACCATCAGCACTAACAGCTCAGTTAAGAGAGACTGAAGAAACACTGCCACTAACACCAATCCTGCCCTTTCCCCTCTCTTTGAGAGGAACAATGTTGTTGTCTAGAGCTCACTGACAAAGAAGTCAGAGAGGTGCATTTTCGTGACCTCCAACTCCCATTAAAGACTCGAACACAACTTTGAAGTCACTTGCAATGGCAGACCAGTCACAGGCGAGCGATACTTGCAGCAGCTGTGTCACAGGGCCACATCACAGAGCCACACAAGGTTACGGCACGGACGCTCAGCAGCAGCGACATAGGGTTTTTAATGCCTCTTCTCTCACAAGGACCGAATTCAGAAAACAACTATACGACAACCTGATTCAAAGCCCTTTGAAGTCATTAGGAATCTGATTTTAGGATGCTGTTGTACCTGGTTCAACTGAGAAAGCAGCAGAGAATAGATAATAAGAGAACCAAACCCTGTTCTTCCAGGAAGCCTCCACGCGCTCTCCTTTGCCCTAACCACATGGCAGCGCAGGCACTCTCACCTGCCTCTCTGGAAAGATTTTCAATAAAAAAAAGAAAACAGAGGCCAAATATGCAAGTCTTTTCAGCCATGAGATAGAAAAATACATTCCTTTCTCTCAACTCTCTGCCTCCAACAAACAATCTCAAATCAATCCTTAGCTCAACCAAGTAACATCACAAAATAATGCAAAGAAAACAAACATTATATGTGATTTCAGAGCCCAGAGAACATCGCAGCAGGAAGAATTTATTGCTGACCTTCACACCCAGCACTTGCTGAAGAATATACAGTAGTTGTAACTGGGTAAAAAGTTGTTTTCATTTAGGACAAACAAACCAGAAAATTAATAACAGTGGGTTTTGCCTGTTTTTCGAGACTAGGGTATTTATACGTACTGGTTGTAGCTTTTAGTTTAAACTATTAATTTGAGCAACTCTCAGAGAAAAGAAGGGTTAAATTGTATACTTAATTAAGTGACTTCACACGTTAGCAATCACAGCATGTGTAGAAATCAGATGTCTTTAAAATATTCATGATGAAATGCAAAACCACTATCACAAATTCACATTTCGGTCAAGCTTGAAACTGGGTTTGTTTCTATGAAAAATGTCACTAAGATACATGCTTTTCTTTTTTCCTTCTCTTTCTTCTTCTTTTATTTTGCATGAAAAGTACTTTGCAGATAGCTTACATGAATTCGTATTAACATTAGCTTCACAGGGGTGAGATTCACGTTTCATGCTTTCAGTGCACCAACAGCCATATTCTCAAGTGCTACATAAAGTGACATTTGGGTGCAGGGGGGAGCTGACAAACTGAATGAAAAGAAAAATATTAAGAATGCAAATTAATAAAGCATTAAACACGCTTCTAAACTTTAACACTTTTATTAAAGAGAAAGGCAAATTTTAAACGGTTCAAAATTGGATAGTAGTTGAGTTAAGCATGAGGCACAACTTCCCATTACCATTTTTCAGATCTCTTCATATGAGTCATCAAAGTTTATTAAAAGGGTCATAAAAAAAAGGCAGAATAAGTTCCATTCTGTTTGAGCAAATGTTAATGAACACTTGTCATCAATATACTTCCAAAATGCATTGTGTTTACCTTCATAATGAACCACTGCCATTTTATGTTCAGCAAATTTGCCTTCAGAGGACACTCCCTGATACCTTTACATGCAAGCTGCTTTCATTGCCATTCAAAACGAACAGTATTCTGCTCTCTGATGCCCATCAGAGCTGTTCGAAAAGTAGCTTTCTCACAGAAAGCATCAACTTTTAAAAAATTTTCTTAAAGTTAAAAATAAAGAACTCCTACCAGTCCAGTGTTTGGTATGATCTCCTATTGGCAGCTCATATACCCATCAAGTTGTCTTGTTGCAGCTTAAACAGCATGCATCCAAGTTTTATCAAAAGGGAGAACAGTTTTTTATAGTAGTTCTCACCATGGTGGAGGTAATGCAGTCCCTGTCCAAAAGCAATATTAAATCTCTGCACCTTTAACACAGTACATCTATGATTAGTACAACCATGCAGCCCTGTCATATGGCATTACCACTGCTCATAGCAGGCTATAAACTTTGTAGTGAGCTTACAAGATCTCAGGACCGAGGCTTGTCAGATCTGCTCTGTCCACACTTCTCGTGACCTGCCTTTAGCTTTGTTTTACTGAATTTAGCTGTGACAGCAGTTTCTCCAATTGATCAGGTGTCTATGGCTAATTTGTTTTACTTTTATTTATCTTTGTGTGGTACAACCACAGTTTCATACGGAAAGCAGTAACAAGAAGTTATACTATAAAATGAAATATTTATGACTCTAGCACAGTAACATAGCATAGAGAAATACAGGGTGGGTACAACAGAAGAGACCTTGGGAAGTGGAGACACAGGCTGTGGCATAGAGAATATCAGCACAGGAATACAAGGGTCTGGGCAGGTTTGACACTGGAGACCCCACCGCTCTATACAGGTAAGTCACGGCCAATTAAAAACATGCAGATCTTGAGATGGACAAAAGTTTTACAGTTTTAGCAGTAACAAAGAAATAATGTCTAATATAGTTATATATTAGACATATATAGAGAGATATAGATTAGATACATATAGATTTAGATGTAATCTGGAACTGTAGATGAACAAAAAGAGAGAAAGATGTGAAAGCCTGTCAGCAAAGATACAAAAATGATCCCAAATCAGTCTTGAAAGAAGAAGAAAACACCATCATATTCAGCATCATATTCGTCCTGGTAAAGGACTCCAGACACTAACAATTCATTGTCACCCCCCTACACATCTGTCACCACCCAAATGAAACCACTGACTAGGATCCAGATTAGCAGTGGCAAGATAAGCATAATGCCAGAAAAGGGATAGAAACTAAGGGATAAGTGTGTGTGTGTGTGTGCAGCAATTCTATTCTAACTGCATTATAATAATTGTTCTGCAACAATTAGATCTGGACTAATAATGACCAAACTCTCAAGACTTCAATTATATTAACAACAAATTCTTGGCTTTAGAAATACATAAGGTGTGCTTTCTCCTTGCCCAAAAGAAAAAGGTTTTAGGTGTAACTGGCTGGACTGAAAATAGGAGAAAATGCCACACAACTACAAAATCTGGTAGTCTGGATAGGAGGTGAAATGCAGGAAATGCTCACTGAAACAGAAATATTTTTAGGATGGATTTTTAATCTACCATGTCAACACTTTCAGTCACTTAGTCTTTCAATTTGGCACCATCTGTGCATTGCAGTTATTACTTGGGACATCACTGAATTATATTAGTTTGCAATCAGAAATCTATTTGAGAGGAAATCATTGTTTTCAATCTAATTAGAGCTTGCCATATTTCTCTGATTTTGCAATACTTCACTGTGAAAAACAATGGGATATTTACTGTCTACATTCTGCTGATTATTGAAGATTTTCACATATTGGAAAAGATGCATTGATGCAGCTCATTGGTATGCTCTACAGCATCAGTGTGATCAGCCAGTCACTTCCCTTAAAGTCACAGTCATTGCAGCTCCTGCTACTGTGAAGACTCACAATTAGGCTTTACTTTACCCATAAATAGAAAGTCATCTATTTGCAAACCAAATCTTCATGGGAAACTACAGGCTGGGGATACATCTGCTGGGTTGGCATTAACATTTTAGCTTCCAGCCAATTAGGACAGAAAAGTACCTTACATTATTCTAACGCACAAAGTATTGATTCCAAATTACAATTGCAGGTTTCAGCCTTAAAATGTCACCTCACCTACCTTTTCACAAAGTGAGATTCATCAGCTTTTACAGTAACAATTCCTCCTGCTACAAGAAAAGTATAGGAGCACTTAACAACAATTGGACATGAATCTATTAAATTACAATGAAATTTTTTTAGCTTTGCAAATTATAGCCATATTAATACCAACCAAGTTCTCTGTGAACAATAAATGTAAAAGGATTTTTTTTTCCCAATGATTAGCTACCTTTTGTAAAGTGTAGCCATTTAGTGCATGCAAATTTCCTGCCTTGCAGATCAAATATGATTTAGAGAACTAGGCTGCTGGCTTGTATGATAAAGCTTAGATAGTGCTAATTATAAAACCAGCATAGTATAATCACACTTAAATTGTGCAACTCCTTTAATGCAATATGGGTCACCCTTGTGAGTTTGGTTGGCAAGAACAGGATTCTTTTTCACCACATTTTGACATACGACAAGATTCATCATAAAATATGGATTAGAAATGTTGGAAACTTTCAGAACCTACGGGTAAAATCTGCTCAAGGCTTTGAATATATGACAGGTTAGGCCATGCAACATCTTTGTTCCAGGCACAAGGCCACGAAAGCAGTATTCACAACCCAAAGTCACCAGTATCCTTCCACAATACAATGGAAGAGTGAAGTGTCTCAAGATATTCAGAGATTCACAACCTGCATGGGAAGGAAACTGAGATTTGGTCAGTGGGAACCGTGTCAGTGGAAGCATCACTCCTCAACCCTCCTGTCCTTGCATCACCTCAGTTAGGCCAGCACAAGGGCTTGGGACTCAGGGCAGTCCAGCCTTGGTGGCATGTATCTCCACAAAGTCTTTCAAAGAACTGAACAAGACTTTTCTTGTCATGGAAGCAAGACTTTTTCTTCATGGAAGCAAGAAAAGGTAATTTTTCCCTTACTCCTTCTACCTTTTCAATTTTTCTGTAAGCATGAGCTTTATAAATATCTCTCTCCAACAATTGGGAAACTTCAGTTCTCTCTTTAGCCTATAAGTTTCAACTTTACGAAATAGTCACAGCTTTTCAATTGTTATTTCCACAAGCAATGCTCAGTACACCTTAAGGACTCGAAATCAGCTGAAGAGACCATCTTCTGTCCTTAAGAATTCTGCATTTTGGCAATACACAGAAAACACTTCAAAGGAAGGACAAACAGGAATCCAAACCCAAGTATTAGCCCAAAATACAATGTAGGCTATGGCTTGGTAATGAGCCTGGAAACCCTGGGGCCAAGAAAGAAGGAAAATTCATTAAAGCTGTAGGAATGCCTCTATTCAACCTATTTCTAGCAGCAAGCAGAAGTTGAAATTTATGGATTAAAAACAAATTATATATTCCTCCTATGTTTAAAATACAATTCACAAAAAACACTATGCAAGTTTAAAGCACTTTCCTTGCTCTTGTCATAACCCACGCGGGGAGATGTGGCAAATCTGTGTTTAACTTCCGGTTTTGTTCAGCTTTCCTGTACCTTGCCATTCATGAGTTCTGGAGATTCTCTGCTGTTAGAAGAGAAGATTAGAGAAACCCAACTGGATAAAGGAGCTATGGCACAACACAGCAGATTCAAGTCTGAAACATCATTTCCTCAGTTAGCACGATGAAGAGATTTTTCCCCCAACAATATGAAAGTGCAATCTTGGTCTTTGTCTCTAATTGTGGCTGCTGACTCTCTCTGCTTCAAGATTATAAAAAATCTTATCATATTGAGAGAGCAGAGAAGGTACAGAAAACAAAGCAAAGCAATTAAAGCACCATGGAAAACAGAAGTGTTATTAGGACTTAATCATCCTTTATTCCCTTTCTTCTAAAAGCCCTTTAAAGCTCTGTAAAAAGGAAAAGCCTACCTTGCAGGACAAGAGCAGGGACCATTGTGATGTTCTTCATTTTTTCTTGGTATATGTTGCTTGTCCTTACATTTCAGAGTCAATAAAGCATTTCACCCAGGCAGATATAAACTTGTTTTTGTGAATTATCCATTAAGCATTTAATAAATTAATTTTTCTGTTTCTATTTAGCACACTCATAAATCTGCATGCCAATAGAACTTTATCATTCCTGTGTTGTCCTTTTTTTCTCTGCTTTTTACCAAAATTAAAACACTATCAATACTTCTCTTGTCAATATATGCAGTTATAGAAACAAAATGAGATTTGCAAAATTACTATATGGATAAAGCTAATGCATGCAATGCGCACATAAAGCACTCTACATATTGCCACCCCTAAATCCCACACATTGTTGTAATCAATTTAACGCAACAGTAAGGCTACTAGTGCTGAAATATGTATGACGTTAATTCATGGTACATGGGGAAAATGAAGAAATCCAGATCACAGACAGAAAGTTCTCTCTTTTTCTTACCCATGAAGTTCCATGATTTATGCTTTAATTGGAAAATCTTAGAATGTAGGTGTCCAAAACCCACAGAGAACAAGTATTTTGCATTCCAAAGTTCTACATTTAGCAAAACATTTCTTTTTCATCTTCAGTTTTGCTCTACAGCAGGAAAACAGAGGCTTTTTTATACATTCATCTTGGTTATACTACAAGACCCCATCTCATATATGTGAGCATACCTGTGCAGCTTTTCTTTTCACTTGGAAAAAAACCCACAGCCAATTCTGTCTATTGCTGAAGTGTTTTCCAGATAAAAGTCAAACCCAGAGCACAAGTTTTCAAACTATCACATCAATAGTTGATTTTAATTCATTCCTATTCAAAGCTAGGCTTGTTGGCTTGCATGAGGCCACAAAGAAAGAACAAAAAGGATCTATCTGGACAGAGACAATACAGACAAGTACCAGAAGCTGGGTGCTACTTCCAGCCTACCCTAGATTCAACGCAGCTGTCCTTGTACTCCAGGACAGAGTGAGACTTGCCAGCCCCCAGCTTGCCTGATGCTGTGTGAGGTGATGCTCGCCTACCACATGCTGGTTGATTCTCAGCAGAAATTATTCCATACTTTGCACAGCTCCTGCTTTCTTGTGTTTCATTAAACTAAGGAAAAGTTTGAAGAGCAAAGGGCAGACTGAGCACAACTAGTTGCTCCATAAGAGAAGTAAAGAGACACAGAGCTAGAAGCAACTTTTATTGCTGCCCCACTGTAGCTTGAATACTACTGCAGCTTTCTCAGTAGGAAGCAGGTGAGCCAGTGGGGATATTGTGGGGAGAAACTCAGAAGACAAAGGGTTTTAGAATCCTGGTGTCACATTTTAGCCCCAGCTGGCAGCTAGGACCATGCAGCCACTCACGCACTTCCCCCAGTTGGGGTGGGAGAGAGAATCAGAATAGTAAAAGTGAGAAAAAACTCCTGGGTTGAGATAAAGTAAGGCCAAAATATACACACAAGGAAAGCAAAAGAAGGAATCCATCCACTCCTTCCCACCAGCAGGCAGGTTTTCAGCTGTCTCCAGGAAAGCAGTGCTCCATCACATATAATCATTACTTGGAAAAACAAACATCACTTCAAATGTCCACCTCTTTTCCTCCTTCTTCCCCCAGCTTTATATTCTGATTGCTATGTCAAATAGTATGGAATATCCCTTTGGTCAGTTGGGGTCAGCTGTCCCAGCTGTGTCCCTTCCCAACCTTTTGTGCAACCTCAGCCTGCTTGCTGGCAGGGCAGTGTGAGGAGCAGGAAAGACCTTGACTGCTCAGAAACAACGAAAACCACCAGTACCCTATCAACACTATTTCCCATCCCAAAACATAGCACTATCCAGCCGCTACTTAGAAAATTTACCCTATCCCAACTGAAATCACTATACCTGGAAAATAGCAGGGACATCTGGAAAGCAGAGGGATACTACAAAAATATGGACAAATAGAGGAAAATTTCATTTGGAAGTGACAGAAGGTCCATTAAGTGGGAGAATGGGGAGGGTAGAGGAGGAGACTATATATTTTGGAGGAAATCTACTGCAATAGGAGCAGATTACAGGGATGAGAGAGTCATAGAATTAATTGGAGGACAGCATCATTTAATGAGTTAGTGGTACTACCCAGTTTTAAAATGCTTACTCATACTAAAACAGATTCAAATTTCCAGAGGACAGAGTCAGTTTTTTATGTATGAAGTCTTTCAGTGCCATGCTACATAAATGACTTATTGGGCAGTTTAGTATTGAACAATAAGCATTACATGACTTCATTATTTTGATTTGACAACTGAAGATTGAAATCTTCAATTTGGGCCCAGCCACAGGGGATAAAAGTCCTAATCTGGGGCCATTACAGCAACAGTACACAAATGAGAATTTTACTGCTGTCTCACCAGCAGCCTAATAGAACCTTTCCTCTAGTCTCAAGATTAGGGTGTTTGTTTGTATATATGGTCTCAAATTCTGCAGTTCAGCTTTACCAAAATACTGAAAGGTGAGCAGAGAAGCACCATTAGGAAGGAAAAGAGGAAATCACACACAACCAAGGGAACTATAACAGTAGAAAAATGCTCATAAAAGAAAGGAATTTTGCAGACGTCTGAGTTCCTCTGAAATCGCCATCAAGTCTGCTGATATTTTTATTTCATTAGTAAAAATACCTAACAAAATAGGGTTGTGAATTCCTTGTCCTTCTCTTCCCCAAAGGCAGCAAGAAAAGCTGAGGTCCAGTTTCAGAGGTGATGCATGAAAACATGGTAAGAAAATTAAAAGCCTCTACTAGTGAGCAGGGACCACTCAATTATTATTGGAAAGATTCCCCTAGAACTTCCTTAGCAATGTTTCCTACCGATCAAATATTTCTTTATGCCAGGGTCATCTGTGAAAAAGTAGTTACAATAGCTAAAATCTACGGTAGTCATAGAGACAAGATAGAGTATCAGAAATGGCATTGTAAAACAGATTTTAAAGGGATTTAGAAAGAGATAGGAAGAAAAAGGGGCTGCCCTGCATAGACATGAAAACGCATATGGGTTTATGCTGCTGCATGATATGAATTTCTTTCAGTATTCAAATGCAAACATAGCCTAGTAACAGCGCAGCTCAAGTATTTCTTCATTATAAGCAGAGCCCCTGGCATCTCTGTAGTCCCACAGAGTTAAGTGAAGTCTTACAAGAAAGAAAAAGGTTCAGTTGGGATTTCAGAGAAGCTACACATGAGTACACGAGTAGCCCATAGAAGCTGGGCTACTTTTGGTAGTTTACCAAGATTTCCATTATAGATGCAGGAGAAAGAACTTAATGCAGACTAGAACATGGCCTAATACACCAATGAAAGGAGGAATTCTATGGAAGAACAAATGCAAACATAGTTATTCACATTTTTCTACAACATAGAGTTGAAAAAAACCCAGCAGTATCTAAGCACTGCCTGACCAAATAAGCAGTTCCTACTTTGTTACAAAGAAGGTATGCAGGAGTGAACAGAAAACAAGAAGAAGGAGATGGCCAACAAATTCCATAAGATTGTCTACATAATAGCATCTATATTAAGCTGAAATGCACGTTTTGAGGACTTTAGGCAGTGACATGCATGTGCAACACTGACCCTGACCATCTCAGAGAAAGAATAATTAGGCTTGGATCTTGCTACAATGGTTTCTGCAAACATTTTTTGATAGGAATACACTGTCTTGTATTTTTTGAAAGGAGGGTAAGCAAGTTATAGTCTTTCCAGTTTTTATAAACCACACCAGTACTGTTGCCTAAC
The DNA here is from genome assembly GCA_013398155.1 of Pedionomus torquatus. NCBI lineage: Eukaryota > Metazoa > Chordata > Aves > Charadriiformes > Pedionomidae > Pedionomus > Pedionomus torquatus. The sequence goes on along the minus strand of VZRU01004537.1, from coordinate 607,869 downwards.
TTAACATATAAGTGCAGGAGAGGGAAAAAACAGCTGAAATTAAAAAAAAAATAATAAAAAGAAAGAAAAAGGTATTATAGACTGGAAAACTCCCCACTCCTAACTTGTGAGACAATCATTCTACTCCTCCTGAAAATGTAGAGAACTCTGGAAGATTGATTTTTTTTTTGTTTCATTGATTTTTTTGCTAGAAATAAAAAGTTTTCAGCAAATTCAGGGAATTTAAAGTAAATGAAGCTGTTTCTATGGAATACTACAGTCAAGATTGTTGGTTCCTTTAAAAGGGAAGGGAAAAACTTACAAACAAAAAACCCAGGACAGATAACACAGAAGACATTACACAGTAAAACGGTAAACAATTTATCTCATGTTCTCTTCTGCAGATAGTATGTAGATTTTGGAAGCAAAATTTGTTTGTACTTGATGAAAACAAAATTCAGAAGACAAAAGGACAAAAATCGATTTGACAGTTGTGTCCTGAAAATTTAGATTTTCTCTGTTTGCCTCCTAAGTACGGACTTAGTAGAATGCCTGCTTGGAAAAATACTCAGATGACGAGTCATGACTGACTCACATGTTGGACCACCAAGCCAGCAGACCTCACCTTCTAGCTCCCTTCCCAGCCGGGAACTTGAAGTGCTGAGTAAGGTCCCCTCTTCCTGGACACTTATGAAAGGGTTTGGAAACTTCAGGATGAGATTTGCCAGCCCAAGCCTACTACAGAGAAATATTTGCCAGTCCAAACCTGCTGAGGAGAAAGCAGCTAGGAGGTCACATCAGATGTTTCTGATCATGGGAGAAATTGGGGCACTCAGCCTAAAACTCACAGTTGGGCTCTCCTTTCACTCTACTATCAGTGTTAACAGCTTTAAAAAAAAACAAAAACAAAAACAAAAACAAAAACAAAAACAAAAACACCAACAACAACAAAAACAACAACAAAAACAAAAACAAAACAAAAAAAAAAAACGACAAACCACAAACCCAAACAAACAACAACAACAAAAAAATGCATTTTAAAAGGTGCATCAATATATCAGGGCTTTGCCACTCTAATGCTGCAGAGCAGTTTCTGTGAGCATCATGGACCAACAAAGACTTTTAAAGAAAAGTCTTGCCCTTCAAACTCTAAAATAAAAGGTTACCAAGAGGAGAAGGAAACTGAATGAAAGCCCTCAACTTGCTGCTGGAACACTCAGGTCATTAAAAGCTCTGTTCCAAAAATCATGTTTGGACTTTTTCTCCTTTAACAAATAAGAATTTAAAAGTTTTATTGGATCAATGCCCAAAGGCAAAAGAGGCTGTGAGAGTAACTTTCCTCTAAACAGAAAGTATTTGGTTGCTGATAAAGGTGTGGAAGGTATTTATGTGGTATTAAAATGCCTTCATTTGCCAGATTCAAGAGTTTTAATCAGTTAAACTATTGAGCACATTATACAAAAGTTAAATTCCCAAATGAGGCTATGTTCCCTGTTCTTTTCTATGAATATGGAACAGAAATTTAACTTGAGGAAACATGCAGCTCTGAAAAAATTTTATGAAATGTGCCATAAAATGACCAAAACACATTACTTATCCCTTGTCTCTCAAACTAATACCTAGCATTCTCTTTTAGGTATTGCATATCAGCAATCAGGTGAAAGATCCAGGACACCTCTGTCTGGATGAAAAGAGTGCTAATGTATATTTTATCAGCAGATGGAATTAGCCAGCAAGACACAAATGGGTCCTTCTATTAGAGTTTCTCTCAAAAAAAAAAAAATAAAATACATACAGGCTTATTGCTGAATTGTTCTAAAGAAAAGAAAAAGTCCTGTGTGTCAGACTGTAGTTTTCTAAGGGTTTTTCCTTTCATAAGACTTTCAAGCAGCCACTTCCCAACATGCAGAATGTTACCAAAGAAACCAGGAACAATGGTAAGTCACGGTGGTTTTTTTATTTGTCCCAGGCAAAAGCAGTGAAAAACCCATTCAAGCAATATTTCTTTATCTCTTTACTCGGCTCTATGTCCAGCCTTTCTCCTTCCTTCAGGAAACAGCTTCAGGGGTCTTTTTTACTTTTGTCCCTGTTTCTTTCTAGAGGATCATAATCCATGAAACTGCCTCTTCAAACTACAAGAACTGAGCACTGTGTGATAGCAGTACTCAGGATTACATTCAATCCACTGTGTACTGCATGAGTTTGGTTCATCCACACCTGTCAGTCTTAACCAGGTACAAATAAGTTTCAAATCCTGTTAACATTGCAGGATTAATCTAACACCTGATACTGCCAGATCATAGTCTGTCACAGCATGATGATCCTGCTAAATATTGCACTAGTTCAAATCCCTCCAGTGGGATCTTACTCACAGTGAACAAGATTGACAGATCTTTGCCTAAAATACACTAATCTATCTCATGAGCATGGAAGAAGATTCTTGGGTTTATTCTCTGAATCAGCTTTAAGTTTGATTTAAAACTGCTGAGTTTGCATTAAAATATAAAAATGCATTTGAACAAATCAACAGGTGTTTAAACAAAAAAGTCAGAAAGCAAAAAATGACATTTTTATTGAAAGACAGGTGTGGATCCAGCTTTCAAGGCTCAGCTAAGTCACAGTTATGAAAATAGCACAATAAAACTCAGTGGTAAAAGTTAATCTGTTATGGAGATAAATGCCTAAGGCAATGCTAATAGCATGCCCTAACAAACATCTATACTCTTCTGCATTTTGAAGAAGTTTGCAATTTAGAAAATAAAATTTTTAAAAAAATAAAAAATCTATGGCTGTTGATATGATTGTTTAGATTCATACATGCATTAAAACTGTAATTTTCTAATCAATATTATATGTATATATTCTAAACTCTCTAAATTCTGTTTCTATAAAAGTAGGAATAGCCCACATCCAGTTCTCTGGCAGTGCTCATTATGCAAGCTTATATGGATTATTCAGCACTGGATCTGAACATCTGATCCTTGCCTAAGTCCCTGCTTGTGCGAAAATGTGTCAGAATAAATTTGTGCTAGTAGAATTGACACTGTCCTGATCTATGCCTTGTCCAAGCAGCTATAACTTATTTTAGTCTGACTGAACATCCAGTCTGATAGCTCAGGATATGACAAGTGGACTGGTCTAGTTGAAGGTTCTGTGCACTAAGATGGAGTTGCCTCACAAACTGGATGTTAGCATAGAAGTGCTTAAAGCTGTACAAATCTAAATAAGAGGGTCCCAGCCTGCTAGTTAGAAGAAAGCTCATAAAATCCGTCTCCTTCCTTACAGCTTCTGAAAGATGAAGTAAGGAATAAGAAGTCTATAAAAGGAAAATCACATTTCAGTTTTAAAGGACTGATAGTCTAATTGACAGTTTTAAAATCTGCTAAGACTTCGTAGCAATCTTTCTCTGAAGTGAATCTATTAAAAAAAAAAGTGAAATTTGAGACAAAATTGGAAAATTAGCTTTTCATATCGATGAAATAAAGCTGATTTGTTGAATTTTTTCACTTGAAAAAAGTAAGTTCCTCTGTTAGGTCTTATAAGAAAAGGCAAATGAAAGAGAAAACCCAACTCTATAAATCCCATTAGAGGATAAAATCATATGAATCTACTCCTTTCCTTCTCTGAATCAAGTACCACAGCAACATCATTTTTGATGTCACAAGGTGGTGCTCTTCCTTGCAAGTAATGTGTTTCACCTTAAAAACGACCTCATTAATTTAGAGAGAAAAGCACATTTTGAGACTTATCCACACACACTGTCACTGAAAATGAGAAGCCTCTCATTTATAGTAATTTTTGGCAAAGACATACACAAAAGCCAATTTTTCTTTATAGGTGATGAGCATGATAACTTCCAAACATGACAACCTGGACTTGTTAATGCAAGCTCTTTTATAGTCTTATGAGCCCTGCATTAGTTGAACATTTAAAACTTGCAGTTGTGTAGCTGGTTTGCAGGAAGTTCAACTTACCTAAAACTTTCAACTCTTTACAAGTACTATTCTAATGATTTTAGCATCAAGCCTATTCATCCTATCAATCATGCCATCTCTGTGTTATTTTTTACAAAATCTGTTTTATTATACGCTCCTTCTACTTGTTCCAGTTTTACCACACCGAAGATTCTTGTATTGAACACACATAATTGCATCAAAGGTAACTAGGAAGTGTTAGGGGGTTGACAGCTAGGTGTAAAGACTTGTGATTTTTGGTACCCACTAACGTATTTGGAACTTGGGGGTATTAATTTTGCCTAGCTAATCCTGCAAAAATTTTTAGTAGCACAGAAGATGCCTGTCTTCATCTCCTGATTTATCAGTCCTTTGAGATCAACAGGATACTTCTCCAGAACATCTTCTTTCTAACTCTCAATAAACTCATAAATTGTAATACTGTATCACAATTCACAGCCTGCGGTTTCTTCAGATTCATAATTCTGGAGAAAGCTTCATGGTCACAGAAACACAGAATGCCTGGGGCACTAATAATTACCGTAGGATTATCCAAGTTGGAAAGGAACTCATCATGTAATCTAGCATTTAGTTCGATGACTGCTAAACATCTGAATTAAAAGTGTAACTCCCACAAAAGAGAAAGACAGTGCCTGCCTTATATCAGTAAGTTATAAAGCCACAGAAATAGCATAATAAATGAAAATTAAAATATAACATTAATATATTAACTGATGAGAGAGCAAAACATGTAAACTAGTCCAAGAAAGCAAGTAGCCAATGGAAATAAAGCACTGCCAAAAGCCAGGAATATGGTCAAAAAACAAGGCAGTGAAGGTAGGAAGTACAGCAAGAGATGGCACTTAATGGAAGGCTGCGTACCAGTGGGCAGGAAGAAGAGTGGTGCTGAGGAAGGACAAATAAGCGGAAGTCTTTCATTCCTTACCTACACTTGAATTATTCACTTCAATTCTAAGTTCAGGTTTTTGAGGAACCAAGCATCTTGGAGGGAGCATTCAGGGCTTTAAAAAATCCCAGGCCCTCAGAGAGGACTAGTTCATGAATATTTCTCCTCTCAGAAAATCCCAAGTTTCTTTACTGCTTTCAGGATATGAAGTGTGTTGTGTCTATTTATTTCCTCCCTCACATATCAATTCCTTTCATATTACAGAGGATCTCTCAGATGATTAGAAGCACACTCACCATACAGATCACCATCCTGGCATCAAACTTCTCTAGCATGTGTGAAAACTAAAAGCAGAGGACAGTGTGAAGCAAATGGAAAACAACAGGAAAATACATATTAGAAAGCAACAAATGCAGTGATTGTGTCTGGAACATTCATGTTTAATTTATTAAAACCCTTCTGCTTTTTCATATATAGGAGAGCTGCTCTGGAATTCCCACTGCACTGCACCAGAGCTCTGTGGCAGCTGGGGCTCTGCTGCAGAAGACAAGCTTGCCTAGCTGTTGTGTTATGGTGTCTTGAGACCAACTCTTTAGCAAGGGGACATAAACGGAAGCTTTACTGCCCAACGCAGCTCTTGCCATCTGAGGAAACCCTTATTCTGAAAAGTCTACCTCCACGCCCTTGCATTCAGTTAGAAATTTTGCTCCTGTGGAAACCTCTTTTCCAGCAGAACCGAGCTACTACTGTGTTACCAGGTGTGTCTGTAGAATTTAGGAGGGTCCAGCATGGTCATGACAGGCTGCTGCTATCCTGAGTGAAACATCTGAGTGAGACTACAATTTTAACCCCTTGAGAGGAAGCACAACATGTGAAGCCTGTGGCTCACTAAACCCTGAATTGGACTATACCACTATACCTCTCAGGCTGACATGGACCATGAAATTCACTCTGCAGTCATCAATGGCATTCAAATAGTTGCACAGTAGTAATCCAGACAGGAACCCCAGGAACAGATGTTTCTGTATATATCTACCAAACATCCCCAGGAAAGAAACATTTTAGGCTTAGAAATTACTAAAAGGAAGAAGAGTTTTCTCTCAACCTCTCCCTTTTTCAAAGTATTAAGAAAATAAAAGCCCTCTGATATTTCACTACATTTAAGTTTCAAAACCCATCAGAAATTCAGGTCTGTGATTTAGCATCTCTGAAAATCCCTGGCAAAGGCAAAGTGCATTAGCATCTACCACTCCTAGACACAGGTTCCTCTTGGTGTGCATCCATTCTGCCTGTGAGAGAACCACTGTGGCTGGCTTCAATCAACATTACATCTGGGGCTGGAAATGATGAAAAGGCCATTTTGAAAGAGTGAGTGCAAGAAGGGCTCTGCTGAAGTTTGGGATCTTTCACCATTCAGCAAATAACGAAGCAACAGGGTTATTGACACAGCTGCCTGAGCAAAGGACAGGAGCCACCGCTGCCAATATAGTTTCCCCTCCAGAGGCAGGTAGAGGAAGAACTGCATTGGACATAATTAGTTTTGCAGTGGAAAACAAATCAATTGAAAAAGCAAGTTTTCAATCCTCTAACACAATAACAGGAAGCATAACATTGATTTTGGTTTGAGGTGGATTGGTCTCTGCCACGTGGTATGTGTGGGGTGTGCTTGTATTATTTATTTTTTCCTGTCCAGAAGGTGACAACTTCAAATGAGTTAAGGCTCTTTCCTAAGCCCTTCCTCTGTATCTACTAAAGGTAGACCGCCAAAACTCTAGAGCTGGATTTAATTGTCAAAATCCCAGAGACTGTGGCCCTGGGTCCACAAAGAAACATAAGGATCTCACATGGCTCTCAAGGTATGACATACCTTAGCACGGCAGTCAAATCACATTAAACAATCATTACAACAGGAAGGTAGTTTGCCTGCAAAAACTCCTCTCCATCTTTTCAAGAGCTGAGACATGAATGCCCATCAAGCTTTTTTAATAAATTCAATCAACCTAATTATTTTTCCCCCGGCATATCCCAGAAGGCTGCCAGTTTCAGTCTTTTTTGCCAGACAGGAAGTAATCACAGATTACAGAGGAGCTTAATTCTGGGCCCATATTTGGCAATGACTTGGTTCACATATCTTGGAACTGTTCTGGATGGCATTCCTATCTAAAATAGCACCTGAAGGAATATCCATCACCAGCCTTTCTGAAAGTTTCTCTCTCAGCGGCTGTTCAATGGCAGTCATATGTTGCCACACAACTTCACTTCTTCTCTTGCACTCTCTCTGTCTCACTGCTCTTCAACTGCCTTCACCCCGGGGCAAGGTCAGGCACATTCACCCATATCTGATACCTTTTTCTTACTAAAAGACTGTATCAATATTTTGGAAGATTTAATCAGGAGGGAAAGCACAGAGCAGAAGAGATCAATAATTGATTATGCAGTTTCTTCCTCTCCCTAAGCAAATGATTCACACCCACCACAGCAGTTTAGTGATTTCCACCAAGGTCCTATGGATCTCCAGCCTAAATAAACTTCTACTATCTGAGAGGCTGGATAGTAGAGGAACTGGGGACAAGCAGCAATCAAATATATTCATTTTATCACTTCCAATTAAACAAAGAAGCAAACATCAGATATAAACACAGAATGTAATTCTCTCTCAAATACGTAATTGAGCTGTTTCAGGAAAAAAATACCTTTACAATAGGTAAGAGAGTTCTAGAATTTGTCTAGAACATAAGACTGTACAATACAGAATAAAAGATCATTTGAAAGAACTGACAAAACAGATCATTTCCACAGTGCACCAGAGTACAAGACTATCAAAGAAGCACACACAGCAGCACCAGAGCATTAAATTATCAACAATAAAAGATCAAAACAAAAACTCCAATATGAAAGCACACCTGGAACTAGTCTGTTATTTAATGCATACTGTGAACTGTGTGAGGGCACAACAGAGATCTTTTCAGGTTGATGCCAAGCCTCAATTCAGAAGGCAAGGAGCAGAAGCTCGCCTTGCTGCTGATCTTCCCCCATTCAAGGACATTTTCCAGGAGCAACTCTCCACCACTGAAGCAAACGCAGAAAATGAACTCTGAAGAAACAATCTTGTCTAAACATGTGAACCCCTACTGTGTTACTACACTCTTGAGACATTCACTGGTTTCTCAACGGTCACAAAGGCAACAAGTTCATTCCCAGAATCTGTCTATTGTTTTAATGCCTGGAAAAGTCCCATGTGCTCTCTTCCCCAGTGCCAGTCCTGACTTTATTCCCTGGTTTAGCTGCAGCCTGAATTTCTTCCTTAGCACAGCCCTTCAGAAGGAAAAGCAGCCAGCTGCAGCTTCCTGCAGGATTCTTTCATTTGCTAATGAGAAGACAGGCCAAGTTACAACTCTCTTCTTTTCACACAACTGCTGAAAAAACAGATACCTATTTATATTATACAGTTTCTCAAGTGAGCCGTCACAGATTTTGCCATCCCATACTTCTACTTGAGTTTACCAAAGTCCAGTTACTTCTTAATATATAAAGTTGACATGCATCATATATCACAATATAATAACTTTGAGATCTCTATGTGTTTGCATGTGTAATGTAATAATAAAACAAGTGGAAAAGTATGCTTTTCTGGATTGTTTTTTTGTCAGTTATACATGTCCAGAAAGTTAGCAATAGACCTGGGATGACCATTCTATATGTATCATGCACCAAAAGCAGCTTCTGCTATCTTCTCATAGAAATTATGCTCCTTCTTTTTTAAAAAAAAAAAAATCACACTAATTCTTGCAGAATCACCGAATCAGAGGAGGTAGGCAGTGTGATAGACAAAGTCTGTAGGAAAACGTTCCCAGTGACTTACACTTTGAAATTTAAGAGTAATACCTTGAACATGGCTTGCATTAAATCTCATCTAGATGCAAAACATTAACACTTAAAAAAAAAGAAATCTGTAATATCTGTTCTGTGAGAGAATTCAGTGCCTATTTTTATGCTGCAACAGACTGATTTCCATATATTCCACTTGGACTTCATCTACTTATTTCCTAGTATTTTCACAGACTAGAAATTAAGCTAATAAATGTTTTGCTTTAACAGTTTTGATGAGAACAAGCAAGCATATTCACATTCCTCATATCAAAATATTTAGTCTAGCTATAGACTAGACTCCAGTCCTTTGTCTAATGATCAACATTAAGCTGTATTTTTCCACAGTGGCAGAGTGCCTCCTGAGAGTTTTAATTCCGAAGTATTGGAGTTCCTATATAAGTCAGAGTCCTCTTGCGACAATTCATTTGCATTTCTGTAACTGTAATGAAGAATAGTAATGTTGACTTGGTTCACTCAGGAAACCTGCCCTGCATGATGTCAAAGTAGTCTGGAGCCTGAATAATTCCCAAAGGAAATTCAGTGCTAAACTGCCTTACCCCCATCCCATTCTGAGCATCTTGGTAAAAAACAAAACAAAACAAAAGACCTTGCCTGCTTACTTCTGCCATGAATGCCTAAACATTTTCTCAATTCTAGGCTTAGAGTAAGGCATCCTTTCCCAGACCCGTTGTTCTTTCATCTTCTGAGACTCACTTCCCTTTATGATATGCTCAGGAAAAGAGTGCTTGTGGAACACTTACATAAAACAGGTGTACTTTTATTTATCATTAACAACAAACATCGCAACAGCTAGCAGCCTCTTTTCTCTTGGCCACTCCTTCCAGGCACCCTTGCAGGATGCACCTGCAGAGCACCTTGTATTGTCTGATCCCAGGCACTCCTGCAGTGGAAACAAAACTGAAAATAAATGGCTGAAAATCACGATTGCTTCAAATTTACTTCGTTAATCAGAAATTATGCTAAAAAGCCAAGTGCTGGAATGATCCTAAACCCTTACTTTATGCTGCAGGTCCATCTCCTATCCACAGCTACACAGCCATGGTGGAATTTCCTCAATAAATAATTGTTCCTCTTCATATTTGCCTCTAACAGTTTTATGGAAATATGGATCAAGTTTGAGAGGGCTTTTAACATCACATTAAAAATTAACTGCTGTTGTTATTGATTAGACAATTTGCACTGTAGTTGACTTTGTAGTTTGGGGAAGTTGTATTTGTTTTATTTCTGTTTAAAAGAAAGCCTTATGCACATGCACTATTCTTCTGTTGGTCAAGTGAGAACTTTTAAAGCACAGCATACTTTCATGGGGTTTACTTCCCACAGCACTATTTAAAGTAATGCTATTATACAATGGCTTTAGTTTTTTGGTTTTTTGGTGGTTTGTTTTTGAAAATAGAAATCCATCAGAAGCTTCAATCTGGTTGAAAGTTTTATTTAAAACTGAGCACCTTCAAATCATAGAATAATTATGTATTATTATTACAAATAATGTAAGGTCCACTGCTAACAAGAATGTTTACCCTCAGCAATGGTGATTGACAGAAAGTTCTCCCAAGGAAAAGCAGGAAATGAACAATACTGTGATTTCAAGTTAATTACACTTCTGTTTCTCCTCCCTCCCTAAGATTTTTCATACTATTTTATAAAACAGGAATAGAAAATTGGGCAAAACTGTCGTTCAACTAACTGAACTGATCTTAGAACAAAGGCAACTTTGAGCAGGATACATTTACTGAAGGAAGCAGAGAAGGGCTGTAGCTTCCCACATGCAAATGACTTTCTTAAGCATGCGCTTTCTGACGCTCCCTCTTTTCTGGCTGCACAGTCCTCCCATCCAGCACTGACAAAGGGCACACAAATAATCTTCCTTTCCCAAGATCTCAGCCCAATAAACTATGTCCAGATCCAAGCAGCAGCTGAAAAGAAGCACCCTCTGGTGACTCCTGTCCCCAAAACACTGATAGTAATAAATATAGCACAGTCTAAAGAATACAACTCTCTTCTTAAAAATAGTCCCCAAAAAAAGCTTGAATTATCATATGCAGACTCTAATATGCATGGTTGCATAAAATAGTTATGTGAAATATAAAAGCAGTAAATTTCATGTACTTAGGCCACATGAGTACCAGTAAGAAAAGACAAATAAGATTTAGGTAGGTTTCTAGCCTTTATCAAACTCTTAATGACTGAATAAAATGGAAGTGAAGTTTGCAGTGTCAAATAGCTAAAGCATTTCAAGTCTGATAACTATCATGATTGAAAAATGATTGAAGTGTGAGCAAAAGTTAGGGGAAGTTGGAATAGTAAGGATGTGTCTGCCTAAAATTTGGGAACAAAGAATAAATCTTGTTTTACAATGTAAAACAATTTTTACAATTTTACAATGTACAAATTTACAATGTAAAACAAGATTTTGGCTTTAAGAACTCTGGTGATCTGGCTTAAGAAATCATGTAGTTTACCAGCTGCCTTTCCTCAGAAGTTATCTACACAATTTTTCTGTAGGCAGCACCTGGATTTGCAGTATGTCAAGATGACACTAGGTTTACTGCAGGAAAAGTAGTTACTACTCATTTTGTCCCAGTATTCCTTCTTGCTCTTCTTCACGTACCACCATCACATAAGCGGCTAGGTAGGTACCAGGTATATTTGCAACCAGGTTTAATTATGAATGACAATACTGTAGCATTTCCACGTTCTGGTTGGATTCATATCTCAGCAGAATGAGAAAGCAAAAGGATTTCAAAATAAGTCCTGCCCCCCTTTTTAATTCTCTAGAGCATTAGTAAGTTTCTGAGGCTGCTTGGCCTGCCAAGTTGATTTCCCCTTCTCTGCAACAACTGACACCACAGATCTTGGGAGATGTATTCATTTTCCAAAAAGAACATCATGCTGCCTGACTACACAGGGAGCTCTCTACAGGCAAATTAAACCCATGCCTGAGAGATAATAAACACCAACTTCCTTTTCTTTCTCACCCATAACCCTAGCAAAGCCATCCTCTGAATCCATGTGGGTTTGTGACACCAGGGACACCACCGCTGCTGTTGAAAAGATCCATTGCCCGCTATTTCGTTACTGGCTACAAGTCCCCAGCTGTTTTACCAGCGGTAACACCTGTACCTTTCCCTCCATCTGTTACGAGCCCAGCGACAGCAACGAACAACACAGTACAAAAGCTGTTGTCACCAACTGTGTAGAGGGGATGGGAAGGCAGAACTAAACGCAGACATTTCCCATACAACTAGGTTTTGTTCTCTGGAACCTCATCAAAGGCATAGTAAGAAAGCACAATGCTAAACTACAGGCTGTTACTTTGTTCAGATTAGGAAAAAGTTTTGAACTTCAAGACTGACAAATAAAACATAAATATCCCTTCAGGAGGCCAGTCTAGCACCCAGCTAGCACAGAAGCAAAGGAAGGAAAAGAACATCACGGCACCAACAACGTTTTTTTGTTCAGAGCACACTCCTTAAATCAAATACCCCTCTTCTTTGCGGAGCTCTAAATTACTTATAAATTGACAGTCCTTTCCGTAGTGCTGCTGATGTACTAACAGGGGCTTTCTTAGGAGACCCTGAAATTACAGGGATGTGACTCACACTTCTTATCAGTTGCTTACAAGGTACAAGGAATGCACTATTCCAGTTACAACAGCATTACAACCACCAAAGCCCTCTGGTTAAAATGACTTGGAAACAAAGTCCTTCACCTTACAATGATTTGAAGCAAGGCTCATAATTCTCCATCTTTACAGATGGAGTTACACAGGACTGTATCAGGAACAGGCTCACAGGACGCAACGCAACTCCACTTACAACAGGGACAAAGTTCCCTTGGAAATTACCAATTCGGGAAGAAGCGTCAGAGGCACTAGCAGCGTGGAAGGGGGCAGAATGTTACTGGAAATCCTGCTACCTGCATGTGGGCCTTACCATCTCAGCATTACCTACTGCTTGAGTCATGCCACGGTTAAGGGATATAAATAACTGAACTGATATATTTTATTTCCTTTTAACAAAATCCCCTTCTGTAATAGATTATACAACAGTGCCATTGAAATTCCAGATGTTAACCTGTTTGCAACAACAGTAATTGCAATTAATAAGGCTGCACAAATCTTGGCAAGTGAAGAACAAAAAAAAAGCAAACTTGAAAAGCAGTAATGACACCAGTTACAGAGAAAGTATGACTGTGGGCTAGCACACAGGCCACACAGTCACGGGCCAGCTAACTGCATTCCAATAGTCCTGGCCCATTTTACAGGATTTGCCAGATTTGTGGAGAAACGCCTGCAAGTAGTGAGTTGTTAGGATATAGGAGAGCATATATATACATTTTCAGCACACTACACAGGAATATCTAATATTAGGCCTTTTTTTATACATCAAAGATCCTCGATGGACTATTATCCAATTTCAGCCATGCTAATACTGTTGTAAAAAAATTCTGACGATGAAAGTAACGTGAAATAGAATAGTTTGAAATTGTTGCCACAAAAGTCTAACACTACTAGAGGAAGATTTACTGACTTTATAGCTCTGAATAACCCAACACTTCTAAAGGAGTAATTGTGAGTCTATTTAAGTGCTGAAAACAGGGCAGAGCTGCAAAAAAAAAGCGAGCATAACACTGTTTTGTTACACTTTTGCCGTAACTGGTTTGTTTCGGGGTTTTTTTTTGCAAAACTAATACAGACCATATTGAACTGAAAGGAATGTGCATTTAATGTGCAAAACCTGGTTAGTTGCTGGCAATTCTTTTGGATGCAATTGTTGGGTCTCTTCATGCATTTCTGAGGTTGTTTACATGTACTTCATTGCAAATCATTACATTTTATCTGAACAGTGGTTACGGTTTTATTTCACAGTCCAGCACTCATTGACATGGATGGAGCGCTCCCTCCTCCAAGCAGCAGTCTACATACAGCCAAGACAACTCCCAAAATGCTGCCTGGTGACAGCTCACTTAGAAACATCTGTGCAATAGCATGACAGAACTACCTTTGAATGAGTATCAGAAACACGGCTGCACAAGTACTTTGTCTTTTCACTTCAAAACTACTGGCCACTCCCTGTTCAGCTAAAGACCTTCTCAGAGACTGGTGGAGACATATTGCATCTCTTGTCTCCTAGACAATAGTTTAGCAAGCCAGCACCACACATTCATGCTTCGTGCACATTCATATAGAAACCATTTGGCCCATCAAGCTCTTGGTAGCTCTCTTGTGCTACCATTCTGGATATTTTTTGTGTCCCAGCATTACACCAAACATGGTGGCTCAAGCTGGTTGGCAGATGGGTTTATCTTCCCCTACCTCAACTCAAGTGATATAGGTGCTTGGGAGAACACCAGCAAGAGAAGGCACATGCAAAATCCCACCATGCTGTGTAGATTCTCAAGTTACTCTTCCACAAGAGGCTGGTGTAATGGGGGGAAGGGTGGAATGACAGATGGCAGGAAGGAGCGTAGTAGAGTTCTTTTCTAGTCAGATGGTGGAAACAGACCCAGGTAAAGGTGCAAGTAGCACATTCATGTGTTTTTCTTCTAAGAGTACAGTTCAGAAGGAGAAACCGAGAAATTTCACGTCTCCTTGCTACCTTACCCTTGAACGTAGCACCAAAGAGTCCAGCCAGCAGATACAAGAAATACTCACTGTGCAGCAGATCTTAAACTGCCCAAGTTCTGAAATCTTAGCAACTCCTTTGTTTATGTGTTACTCCTGCTCTTCCTCCTCCTTCCACAATAAATTTATCTTTTCCACTCTACTTCAGAAAGTCATGAACGATATAGCCTTTTGTCTCACCTCCTCTGAACTGCATTGCTATGGAAAGTTACATTTATGGACATTCACTCTATTTTGAGAATTTTCATCTACAAAGCACAGTGTTTATTTTTGCTCTTTTTTTTTTTTTTGGTGGGGCAGAGGGAGAAACAAAAGAGAACTATTCCAGCTGCTCTTTATTTTCTCCTAATTACTTCCCAGATCAAATCACTTTCCTGGATGCTCTCTAATATATTACTTCCTTCTTTATTTCAGGTTAGCATCAATGATTGTCTAGCTACTGCATAATTTGGTACATGGTCAGAAAGAAAATGCTGTTGTGATTAAATCAGGAGATGCATAAGTGAGAAGAAACTGTCAATAAACACAGTTCGGATTTTTTCTCCCCTCTTCCTTAACTTAAAACATCTCAGGCTGTCTGCAAGCCTCCTACTACTATGGGGTGGAGCAAAGAAAATGGAGGTGTTGGAATAGATGAGCTTTGTTGCAGATCACTGTTTGGTGGCAGTTGGGAGACAATAGAGAATCATTTCCATTACTGAAAAGATGAATAATGCCACAAGGCTCAACCCAGAAAAAAAAAAAAAGAACACTCTAAAAGGACAGCTTCATTATGAGGACATTTCTGTTCTTTTCTTCATAGACTGGAAAGGACAAAATGTCATAGTCTTGCATTTGACACACTGTCCTTTTTTATCTTTAAATAAACACCTTTGGTTTTTAAAAATTATCATTATGTACAGAATTCAGAAATGCTAATCATTAGATAAAAAATAAGGAAGAAAACAGATAATGAAATGAAATAAGCTGGAAGGAGATTCATTTGGGGAATTAATTTACAATGCCAAAAATGTAATTGCCAACTGATTAACACATTTTTTTCTCCCTCTTATGGGCATTTATTTTTAATTTATTAATTTCAATGCTCATTATACCTTGATTACACTCTCTTTTGGGAGGAAATAAGATTTGAAGTGGTTTCTATTTTTTTCCCTGTTTTATTGTTTCCATACAGTAATTGCATGTCATGTACTCAAATCTGTTTGTACTCTCTCTCACTTGAGGTTCTATTTTCAGTTAACTGTATTTGGGGGGAACAAACACATTTAAGGGCACTTGGTTGCAAATCAATCACTGAATCATAAGAACTAATTTAAAGTGGTACTAGTATCTGCTCTAGGCTGCTGAGTGTCCTTGTGGTATTGCCAATGCTCTGTGCAGAGCAACAAAGGAGCAAATATAAAGGTTACACATAAAATGTTCAGAAGTTGTCAGTAGATTTCTAAAAAAGAAATGTAATTTTTCTGCTGCGTAGAAATACTGCCCTGTCCTAGGTCAGTAACTTCTCTCATATCTACCAGCATATCTACAAAGCTCATCGTTATGGCAATGAAACAACTGAAGAAAATGTGAGGACTACTAGGCCACAATCTAGTTTATTGGTTTCAGAATTTTGAGCAAGCTGCCTATGGTTTTTGTTTATATACCAATCATCCAGAAATACTCTGGCACCCTACTGAGTAATGCAACAAGTTCTGTTAATGGGTGGAGAAGGCTCTCTTGGGTGGCAGAGATAAACAAAGATCCAGGCTTCTAGACAGTTACTATCAGCTGCACAATTGTCTAAATGCAATTTTGTAAATTGTAATAGAAGTATGAAAATTCAAGTTACACTAGCTGGAAACAAGAATCATAGAATAATTTAGGCTGGAAAAGACCTTAAAGATCATCTTGTCTAACTGTAAACCTAAAACTGCCAAGTCCCACTAAATCATGTCTCTAAGTGCCGCACTTACACATCTTTTAAACAGCTGCAGGGATGGTGAGAAAAAGCAATAGGACTATTATATTTTGCCATAGACCAACATCCTCACACATACATGCATATCTCCACCGTAGCTTTGCTCATATGTGTTACCAAAGCACCATAACTTATTGAAAAATAAAACTTCTCACTTATCTGGAAACATCTCTGGCATGTGCTAGAGAAAGCCTGCAAAATGCCCTCCAATATCTGGTGTGGCTCTGCTACAACAGAGGAACGAGATTGTGACCATCTTTCTATCCCTGTATGCAGCTCAGAGAACTCAGGCATGAAAAGGGTATCAGCTGTCAATATGAACATTTCCTTTCCCCACGCTGCCTGACAGAGTAGTGGTTGTCTTTGTGCAATCACAATTGCCACTAATATTCTGGCCTTACAGACCAGAACACAAAGAACCATGACCTTGAGTACAAGAGATCTCTGACTTTTAATGCATTTTTTGTTAACATAGAAAGCAAGTATTCTGTCAAGCTGGATTCAATTCTTCACTTTTCCAGACTTCTCAGGAGAACCAGCATCATATATCTTATGCATTTTTAGAGAAAGTTGAACTTCTCACAAAACAAGCTTCAGGTCCAAGGCTTTGTTAAAACACTGAATATGGCAAGATTTAAGGTAAAATTATGAGCTAGTAATCTTCCTTGTATCTTTAACTCCGAGTTCCTAAATTCATTATATTTTATAGCAGCTATTATACCTCTGGATTTTTCTTACTATTTATATAAATAGCTAGGCTTTGCTGGAATCTGGCTACATTATTTGCCTCAATAATATCTTAAGACAGCAAGGTCCATAGGTTAATTGCATGCTTAGCAAAGAAACAGTACCTCTTAAGTAGCTATTTGCTTATTCCTACATTGTGGTTTGGGTTTTTTTGAAAGAGTAAGGAAACATACCTAGTTTCAGGTATGCTGAAGCATACTGAATAGGTAGCTGAATAAGAGCTACCATGCCTGCTGTTATTCTTTTGAGACATAATTAGTGGAAAGGATCACAACAATTTTCTTAATAGTAGAAATTATTTACAGATAGACATACTAGAGTAAGTATGATTTCAGTTATGATCTGTCATGCTTTGTATGGCCTTCAGAGGATAAAAAGGCTACAGTTATTAGGGATGTATTTAAGACATGCAAAGTTCAGAGCCTGGTACAGAAATCATAAGTGGGAACTCATCTGTATAAAACCAACATGAGTTCTGCCATTAACTTCATTGCACCAGGATTTCCTTTACCTCATTAGCTTCTACCTTTGAAGTCTGTTCTATAGCAACTATCGATTCACTCAAGAGGACTATTACTCACAAAATTCAGACAAAGGTTTAAAATGTGCGTAGGTGACATATAAGCCCAAGTTCCATTATAAAAAAAAAAAACAAAGTATGAGCCAAGTTTTTCAAAGTAATCTGATGCACAGACACCTGTCCAGAATCAGATTTTCCAACCTAGATTTGTAGGTTGCAATTGGTGATCTCACCTGTACCATTTACTTTAGTGGTTTTTTTCCCTTCACCTGTATTACACATTTGACATTTATATACCTTTAAAAATATAACCCTTGAGAGGGAGACCAGGTACTGAATAAGTTATATACCAAGCCTAGACTCTGTCTGCTGTTACAAGCATAGTTACAATAACAAGATTATATTGTACATACAATAAGGGTTCTTACCACAGAATTAAGTGGACCAACAAGACAGCAAATTTGCAGCCACACAGGAAAATCAGCTACGAGTGAAACAAGACAGACAGTCTTGTTTCAAAAAACAGAACAGTTTTACTAATACAATTCCAACCCCCTGGGGTTTTTGCTGGCAGAACACACATCAGTCAGGGCTCACTTGTATGGGAGTACAAAACTAGCTCTAAGACTAACTAATCAATTTATGTCTCTACTAATGGACCCACTGGGCCTTCAAGTGCTCTTGGAAGTGGGAGTAAAGCCCTGGAGACTTTTATAGTAGGGGAAAGAAACCTTATCTTCAGGCTGTACTGAAAAGGCACCCAAAGCCGTATCTCCATATCAACCAGCCTTTAACTTCAAAGATAGTCCTGCTTTAAGGCCGACTGTCAAAAACTCAGGCCTCTTTCCACTTCTTTGATGATCTATAAAGAAGGTGGAAATTCAAATTGCCACATAGGAAGGAACAAATCTAATCTCTTTCCTTGGGGGTGACCATCAAGAGACTCTTCAGAAACATCTAACACTTACCTGCATAGCTGTGAGTTATATCTTAACAGCAACAGTCTTCCCTTTTTTAAATTTTCTTCCATGCAATGGACCCACTTCTATCTTTACTCTTTAAAGCACTCTGTGTGTTTGATTTAGCTCTTTCCTCCTCCCACTGTAGCTGCTTTATAAAAGGATGTTATTGAGAAAGGAAATGTGTGTAGATGCAAGAATGAATACATAATTACTATTGTTATTATTGTTATTTTTGTGTGGAAAACGATGCAGAATTTGGCATTCTGAAATGTGAAATACAAGACTTAGACGAAGTATGTAGCTCAGAGAGATTATTCTTTTCCATTCCAATATCCTTTACACAACATCGTACAGCCTCTTTGGTCTAAATAATTTTAATTAAGCAATTCTACCTTCTGTAGTAGCCATTACCAGAAGATAATTGACTGCATTGGTAATGAAGCTTTCTGAGGGTGCTAAACAAATAGCAAGGTTAATTATCTGGCAGTAATGCTTGTTATGGAAGTGCAACACTGGCCAACTAAGTTTCCTGTTCTCATACAGTACCCTTTCAGTAAATCGATGTAATATCTGTGGCTGTATATTGTCTTACTGCGGTAGCAGTATTCAGCAACGGAAACAGGAAGCCACCAACTGGTCAGGAGTGTGTGGTAACCAATATACAGAAAATACAACCTTTTATTGAATTTGTTTTATTCAACTACTAAGTTTTATTAATTTTTATCTCCCCCTTCTAACTGAAGAATGAATTTTCAAACCATGTTTTTCTACCAGGTACGTCTGACAACAAAGAGGTACTCCAATTACAGAGTCCAGAAGTTTATGTAACTCACTGTATAATCCCAGAGTGGATCTTATTTATTTTTTTTTCTGTTCAGCTTCTGTTTTCACCTTTTCTCCTTCTTGGCAATAAATCCACCGCATGGAATTAATTGGATAGATCACATTTGAATTGCATTTTGTGGGTTTAAATTCAAAATGTTGACGGTTCATGTAGTTAATTCTATATCACTCAAAACTAATCATAATCTATATGTTTCTCCTCAGATAAAAGATTGTTTTAGATTCAAGACAATGTGGAGTTTTTTCAGTATTAAAAATAAATGCATCAGGTCAAGTTTATTTCACCTTGAATTTAGGAAAATATCAAAAGTTAGTTTTATTTTATGAGCTGGCTTATTTGTTTGGGGATTTTTGCTAAGAGAGATTCCCACATTTATAGCTAAAAGAGGATGTGAACGGAATATNGAAAGGAAAAAAAAAAGAAAAAAAAAAAAAAAAAAAAAAAAAAAAAACGCAATATGTTTTTATGCCAGCTTTCTGAAAAACAAAACAAAACAAAACCAAGCCAGATGTAGCTGCTCTGAGAACTAAATACTACCCACCGGCATTTAGACATTGGAGCATCTATGTAGTATTTTGGGGGGGTCGTTTGTTCAGGTTTTTTTTTTAACCACTCAGCTGTTTTACATAAATCCAGTTGTCAATTACAGGTGGAAGAACCGCAGCAGCCATTAATGGTACATAATTTTGTCAACAGCCCTTTCACACAGAAACCTTGCTAAGAATTCTCTGAAGAGTGAACGTTACAGTGGGTTCTGGAGTACTTGCTGGGTTGGGACTATCATAGAGCTAACCCTCCTTCTAGGGTCTTTACTATTTCTCTGTGGTATATGCATAAGGAAGGGAAAGTGTGCATAAACAGAAAGACAGAAAACTACTTTGCATTAAAACAAAATGCCAAAACAAAATGCTTACAGCTCTTTTCAAACCAAATGTGGCTTACCAGTAATTGTAGTTCTTCAAGAGTGTTGCTGTTCTTTACGTACAATTATTGGAAGTTTCTTGAGGCCACGGACCTCACAATCTCAAACAAAAATCACAGAACCACTTTTTCCAAAGCTGAAAGTGCCAGACTTTTGTTGTACAAGAACAGGAAATATTTCAGCAGTGTGAAGTCAGTGCTTGATTTTGCAGGAGGTCCTAGAACTCATCTTGTAATTGCTGAGCCAAGGACAGTGCTTCTCACTGTTGAAGATGCAGAGCCATCTCAGTGCTCCAAATTCACCTTTGGAAACCCTAAAAAACAACTGATATACAGGCTAATGGCCATCCCTATATACCAGCATAAAGAGATATGAATCAGCTCTCAAGATCATAGCTAAGGACCTGGAGACAAGTAATATAATTACAAGTTCAGCAACAAAAGTTACTTGAAATTATGCTAAGTACTTTTTTGTTTTTTCTACACTGCAGTCAGGTGGTGACCTCTCTAGGGTAAGTAGCACCACTTTTGTTGTGTTGGCAGAGTGCCTGATTCAAGAAGCCTGCAAACCCTGACTGGAAACATGAATTTCATATCAACACGAATACAAAAAATAATAGAAAATAAACTTAGGAGGCATGTTGGGAACAGTCTTCCAGAAACCATCTATATGTAGACAGCGACCCATTAGGAAAGGACAAAATGTTTTCACCAGGTGCTAAATTCAGTCATAGCCAGGAGCAACCCAGAAATTCTTAGGAATTCAGACTGAATTTAAGAGTTCTGAGAGGGGGGAAAAAAAGAACTAACTACTTTTAAACACCATAATTTCTTATTTTAATCCTTTTGGAACAAAGCATTTCTTTTTTAGAAATGCTGAAGCCTCAAAAACATTAAAAAAGATTTTTAAAAATAAATCAACAGTTCAATTCATTGTTAAAAAGAAAGAAGAGGAAAGAAAGTTCTTTGGAGATCCTTCCTAGAGTATAGTCTAAATCCATTCCCCCTCATACCAGCAACCCAAAGGCAGGCTACTGTAGGTATGAAAGCTCAGATTAGTCCATGTTTTGTTGTTGTTGCTGCTTTTTATGATTTCCTCGCTCTGTTTTGCAAAGCTTTGAGTTCTCTCACCATTTTAGCTCCAGATGCCTTCTCCAAGGTTTATTGTAGTCTTTGAAAGTGTTCCCATGCTCTCAATGCTTGTCTCAAAGACCCCTATAATTTGTGATCAGGTGCTTTAATGACACAAGTGGTCCAAATTTTGATCTAATCATCCACTGCATTATGCTATTTCGAGCCCCATATTTCTCCCGAGCTTCAACAGTGGCTGTGAAGGGAAAACATATTTTTGAACAGAGACTAGTCTCTCTAAACATTATTCAGTTACTGAAGAGCTACCAAGCCCCAAACTCAACACTTACCAACACTCTAAGAGAGTGACCACAGCTTTGGTTGGTTTCTCAATATGCATCATCTGACCAATTACAGTAGTCTACAATGCATATCCCTAGTTTCTGTCTGATGTTTCTCCTTTTGACTGAAGGGGAGAAATGTGCACTCTGGTACCATTTATATCATGCTAACATGGACATCAAAACCAGATCAGTTGAATCCCATCCTATAAGTATTTACTTTTATTTATTTCATTTATTTGTTTATTTGCAAAGGGAGAACAGCTGGTTTGCTTAGACAACTAAAGTTAGGTTAGATGAATCCATCCCACTTGTTCCAGTGGCATAGGAAAAGGATGGAGGAAAAGAACAAGGAAAGATGGCACAAGGATAAAGCAGAGCTTTCGCTCCAGTCAAGACATCAAGGCTCCAGTCAGAACTACAGTGATTACCTGTATACCCTTCATCTTCACCCTCTGTTTCACTTTCTGGTTTGTTTGGGACTTTTGTCTGTGTTATTCTCTCTTTTTTTGAAAAACATTTCCTGTTAGAGCCTGCCTAGCTCCTCAGCCAGTTTCCTTAAAGCCTGTTACAACACTGTGCCCTTCAGCATTTGATTCACAACAGAATACGTCTTGTACAAAGCCTCTCTAAAGGCACGTCAATTGTCACTTCCACAAAGTTCACTCAGGATGGCAGAAGCACTTGGAAAAACAAACAATGTCTTCAGCCCCACTCTTAAAACATGAATATGCGATCTGTTGGTTCCAATAAAAATGACAATAGCTTGTCCATAAAGAGAGCTACAAGGGCAAGTGTGATTCTAGCAATACATAGAGGATGTTTTGGTGAAAAATTAATAAAGCTTTAGCAGTTTGGAGGCTCAGCTCCAATGCACTCTCAGTCACATAAGATGGTTTGTTTCAGCCTTACTGAGAGATAACTGAAAACCTTGGATCTGCAAAAATGGGTCAGAAGTACTGCAGCACTTCTCTGGGATGTAATCGCCTGCACAGGGACAGAGAACAGAAACAGACATAGAGAAGCAATGAGATTAAGCTGCCCAAACTTCCCTTCCTAGCTGATAGAGCATGAATTTACAGTAGATGGTTAAAACAGTCCTTTGTCTGCCTGTCCTTTATTTCTATCTGGCACTACATCTACAGTGAATTTTGGCAACATAGTAGGGCAAATGTTTAGATGGCAGAAGCCCAAGTTGTTAAGTTATGGATGAAGTAGTAAAAAACAGGTGGCTTTCCAGATGCCCATTATTCGCAGAAAGTTCCTTGTCTGCTTCAGCCATAGAATGAGCTGCACCCTAGCTCCCTTTTTTATTCCCCAGCATTAGTTTCTCTCACAGACATGCATACAGAGGCACTGCTCCCTCTTTCGTGCAGTATTAGGCTATATCTATGCAGCTGTCTCCAAAATTTTATCTTTTGTGCTGACAATATTGTCTCATCCACAGGAAAACTGTATCTAAAGTTAAGCCTAGAAAAAGCACAGAACAACCTAGAAGTGGCCATTTCACTGTTTCAAAAGACTTGGAGGACAGAGATTTTTTAAGCCAGATAGGGATGTTGGAGCTCATTATAGTCCACTATGTTTCATTCAGCCATTTCCTCTTTCAAATTACAGATGCAAATATCACCTCGGTAATCAGGTCTTTCAATACCAAAGGAAGGTGTGGGAGAGAGTGTAAAAGCAGGGTCCAAAGTTTGACCCCAGACTCAGGAAAAGACTCTGTTGGTCTGTTTAGACTTTTGGCCTAGAAATGACTCCCTACCTCCAGAGTGCAAATGACTACTTGCAGTTGTGAGATACAGCAAGCCAGGATGTTTTACATACAAGAGGTCTCCAGTGCCCTGGTGATGGATGAGCTGTAAACAAACAAAGTAACATCGGTGTTGGGTGGTTTTGAGCTGAACTGGGAAGGAGGAGAGCAGAAACACATATTGCTGTATTTAGCTGATTCCAGCATGTCCTTGGGGTAGAGAGATCTGATTGCCAATGGGACTAACATCCAAAAAGACTCTCTCAAACTATCTGGTTAAGCTTGAGAGTGGTAGGTGGGTAGGGGAGAAAAAAACAAAGGCAAAAGATGAAACATGAGGCTGCTGGTTCCTGTTTTCACTTCAGTGAGCACAGGTGTCACAGGAACTGCCACACCAGTCATCCTCACTTCAGCAGCAGCAAGAGAGCACACTAAGAATTTTATACCAACATATGCATAGAAATATCCAAAGCAAGTTCAAGGTACTAGTAATTAAAGGTTTTTGCTGTGACATTGAACAAGCAATACCCAGGTATCCCTCTATCTTTCAGCTTTCCCCAAGAAGACCTATAACAAAGAAATTGTTATAGCTGTAACAAAAGAAGAGACAAGATGGACATGAACACATCAGCATTAGAAATTCTGGCCAAGCAAGGCAGAGGACTCAGCACAGAGTCAGGAGCTCAGGAATAGCATACAGAACAGTATGAGAACAAAGGTCTAATGTTCCTGACAAAAAAAAAAAAAAAAAAAAAAAAAAAAAAAAAAAAACTGTAGGAAAATAAAGCAAAGCAATGTCTGTTATGCTGGCATTAGGTATCAGAGAAGACACTAATAATGAATAATGTTACTGCCAAGCAAATCAAAACAAAGCAAAATAAAGCAAGACAAAACAAAACATTCCAGGCTTATCTATTGACAAACTTAAGTGTTGTCCACAAAACATACAATACACAAAATACAGGACTACAGACTGGCTGGATGTTGAGTTTTCTCCAAGCAACACACAGATACAATTTCCTGGTTTAGGATATTTCATCCTCATGCTAGCATCCTCAAGATCTATGTGGAAACAAATGTCAAATGCATATAGACAGGGAGAATTAGACTAAATGACGCCTTATCTTTCCTCACGCCTCAGAACCAATTTTGCCTGGGAATTGCACAAGGAAATAATGTGATGTTTCCTTTCCCAAAGGTAAGTTCAACTCACCTTTGGAACCTGAGGGCTCAATGCAAAGGAAATAGCAATGAACACATTAAGGTCTCAATGCATCTAGAGATAGAGGCATTAAAATAATTTTCAGATACTTGTGGAATTAATGGAACCACTTATGCATTTCTAAATGCTATAGACCTTGCAAAACCAAGGTCTAGAGCTCTAAGTTCAGCCGTGTTGTTTGACTGACCTGCACAAAAACATAGCACAAACATTTCCATTAGGCTGGTATTCCCAAAGAGAGGCAAATATGTTCCCCTGCCATCTGATGAGAACAGGAAACTCAGACTTGCAGCATATGGCATTCCCAAATGGAACCAATACAAGTGCCAGAATGAATGGAAGCCATGTTGGAGATTTTGGAATACTTAAATGTGTTTCATGTAAGGCAAGATGAGGAGACTGAGATAGACACGCAAAGACAGGAAACTAGCACACTTCATACTTTTTCTTAAGCTTCATCAGAGAACCATGTATTGCAGTCAATTATAGAAACAAAGAAAAGGGAAAACAACAGCCCAGGGGTAAAAATTACATGTATTAAACCTATTACTTCCCTGCAGGATGATAAGAAATATCTTTTGATGTGACTGTCACAAGACAGCTAGGAAAACAAAGCATCTCTGCAGCTGTCAGGAATGTTGAAAATAATGCCTGTGGAGACTTCTTAAAAGAATATTTTAATACTAGGATAAGACAAATGATGAAGTTGATAATTTGACATTCAAATCAAATTATATCAATTGCACAACATTGGTTTGCCCAAATCAAAACTCAGTGGCCCCCAGCCTCAGAAGGCAGGAGAACACTTGAGCAGCAGCAGGACAGGCCAAAGTAAGGCCAGAGTCTGCAGCCTTTGCTAGGAACAGGACATTGTCCCACTCACTACCGTGCACTTAACTTGACAGCTCAGAGCAAATGGTGTCTTTCTCTTTCCTCTCTCATGGACAAAGGTAGAAGAAAAAAGGAAAGAGAAAAAAAAAAAGAAAGAAAAAGTCACGTCTTTAAAAATACCACATCATAATTTTTATATAATTTATATCATAATTTATNACAACTTTTTTTTTTTTTTAAATAAAGAATTGAAAGGGAAGATGCTTATTCTTTTGGCCAACCTCACTAATTTAGATCCATGGTATATTTTCACTCCTGCAATTTCACCATAGACTGGATACATCTGACACATTTTCAAAAGCAAGTCTGCATAATACTATACATTTTTCTGGATTTTCACACTGACTGGACCACTTCCTATTTGACAAAAGGGAATTTCTCAGTGCATCTCTTTAATACATATTCAAGTATCTAGATGAGAAATGTTACCCTATGACCTGACCACATGCATACATGTCTCAGCCCTTATGTATCTTTGATGATCTCCAAAACCAAGAACTAACAAACAAGAACAAGACTTATTTGTCACCCAGCAAGCAGGCTGCATAGGCTGCAGTGTTGTCCTCATTAAATCTGTGTAAAAAGCTGTGGAGAACAAACATACTATAATCAACCTATATCACAAAGAAACACTGTTATTGTCCCTATGTTCTAATACATACAGAAGGCTTCTTTGAAAACATGCAATACAGAAAAGAAAAGAAGAGGAAAGAAAAGAAAAAAAACCTAACACTTTGAATTGTAGCTTTCATTAAACTTAGAAGTCATCTAGGTCAGGCCTAAGAGAATGCTGTAAATCAGTTCTGACAGGACACTAGAATTCAAGTAATTGCTATTCTCTCACTGCATATTGTCCATATTTCATTTCTAATACTACTAAATTTGAGACCAACACAGTTTTGAGGTTTGTGACAAAGTGAGGATTACGATCTTCTCATTAGCTCTTACTTCTCTCAAGTTACTTGCTTTCCCTACACCACTCCACAAATTCAGCTGCTTATGGTCTGTTAATCATAATAAGATGAATAAGTTTGTTAGAGATGCTGCCTCATAGAAGAGGTCCCAAACTGTTTGGACCATGGGCCATTGTCAAGTTTTTATTTCAGAGGATAAGACAGCCTCACCATCAACTCTTTTAAATTGCAAATCCAAATATATATACTGAGGAAGGATAAAAATATTATTTTCTTCATGGCCCACTAGGTGCAAAAAATTTCTGCTCATAGTTTCTTGCTACTAGCTTTCCTTCCCCCTTTACACAAGAGCAGGATAAAATGCTAAGTTCTGGTGATGCAGGGGATAGAAAGCTCCAATTAAGGGGACAGGAGAGAGGGACAGAGAGCAGACAGTGCAGGAAACAACATAGAAAGCAAAAGTGGTTCAAAAGCAATAGCTGAGCAGAGGGAGAATCCTGAGCATTTTAGTGCTCAGAGGCTAAGACCAGCATGGAACAAGTTGCCAAACCCAGTGCACATCTTACTGGGTGCAGTGAAACACTGCCCTAGAAGTAGCAAAACTCATTACCATCTACAGTGCCAGGTAGAATTACTGTGTAGGCCAAGGAATTTCAGAAGGTTACTATACGACTAGTAGAGCAGGCATCTGCCATCTCCACAGATATTCTAATTCTGAGCTGCAGATTAATTCATTGCCTTTGGAGGTCTGAACCATGTGAGAAAATAATATAGTGAAAATGAGAAACTGCTTATTTCATTTTGCCAGAATGACAACCTCCAAAACTCGCAGTTATGAAATTGCCTTTATCTTCAACAATATCTCAGGATTCAGCTCTCTGACTAAAACAATTACTTTCCTACCATGAAGCAACATTTTTCAAATGCCCTCATTCCATTAAAAATGTAAATAAGATTGCATCTTTTCATAATAATCACACATTTAATTGATAAAAAAAATGTTGTCTTTAAGATAGGAGGAAGAGTTGGTGATCAGTTAATTGGCTATCAACCAGACTTCATGCAACCAGCTCCGAGCATTTTCGAAAAGAAACAAGGTTGGAATTATAAATGACCATTGTTAAATCTTTAAAATAAATAAAAATGAATTCTCCCTGTATTGGCAGCATAACCAAGTTCTCAGTAACTCCTACTAAAATTAGTTGTCCTGATTTTATCAGTATTTTATTTTGCACTGAAAAGAAACACAAAATAGTCTACAAAAATATAGTAAATAATTGAGTTTTCTGGCTTCTCTCATTTAATTTACAAAAAAGAAAAAGTGCTGCCTACAAAGGAATTACCCTTTTTTGGAAAAGTTGAGCTAAAAGTATGGGGTTTTTTTCTCCTAAGACTATCTGGAAACTAAGTGAAGAATTTGCCACTTAAGTACAGTGAAAAACTGGGTCTTTTTTGCACATTGTCTTGAATACAAACTAACACATTTGTGTAACAATTCAGTTTGATAGAATTAGTTGCGTTAGCCTGAATGGATCTTTGGTCAGATTTTGAGAGTACAACAATTATATACAAAATATGAGAAGTCTCAACAGATTAACTGAAAAAATAAGAAAATAAATTATTCCACTGACATCAACAGGATGTCAGGATTTCATCCCCGAATCCTACCGTACTCATAATATCTCTCAGCCTTTTACGCTGAAGCTTCACCTCTCATTCATGCCCAAAGGCGTTTGGCTAGCCATTGCTTCTTTCAAGAACACATGGAATCTCTCACATTCTCATTGATTACTGGGCTCTGCTTTAGAACTCTGCCGTCTCCTTTTTGCACTCACTTTCATAAAGACTCAACATCCACTTCTCATAACAATAAATACAGTTTTCTATTGGATACAGAAAACTGGGTTCTTTCCATGTATAAATTAGAAAACGTTAATTGTACAACAAAGTAAAGTATTGAGGAAAAAAACCCAAGCTATTTTGAAATGAAATGTTACAAATGTTCCTATTTAACTTCTTGCCTTATTCCAGTACTATTATTTGAACATTGGCAAAGAGAAATTCTGCACTCCTTTGAGCAGAGATTTCTTTAGTGCTGTATACAGTTACCAATCCTCTATTAATCATGGCAGTACAGGGGTCATTTGAGTCTTAATCCATACCACTCTCTGAGAATAAAACAGAAGGTAACCAACTGTGGTGACAACTCAGAGAAGATATTTATGAGGAAAATCAGCATTTTTTCAGATTCATCATCTAAATAGCAATGGAAATATATGGCACATTAAAATATATTACAGAAGTCAAGAGTTTTATTCTAAGCATTTTACACTTCAGGAATTTCCCCAGATGCTCAGAACACTCAGAAAATAAAAAATATGTTCAGAATTTCAAGGTCAAGCTTAGACAGGCACAAAAAGTTAAGATGAGCACTATACGTGGTTTGTTGGACAAATTCTACCCAGCCCTGTGTTGGTAACTCAAGAGAGATAACAACAAACTTATCACATTGAAAAAAAGTCACATACTATTTCCGGTGAAACCTGCTATGGACTTCATCTTCCAAATACGGACCAGGTAACTGCATACCCCTTTTTTTGTATTAGCCAGCAGATGCAGTGGTGGCAGGTGTAGTAATGTGTTAAGATGATGAAGACCTGGTAAAAGAGTGAATGTGATCTCCAAACACTAAGTAACTATAATCAAATTATTCACTGAGTCAAGGTGCCTGTGAAAAGAACATATGCTGCGCCAGCCAGCAAAGGTGGAGTATCCCATGTGCCTCATGATCATTTCAACTTTGTGATACATTTTACAGACAGAAAGGTCAGTCACTCAATTGGCTTTGTCCTGAAATCAATGGAGCGATCCTGACTGACACCAGCTGAGGATCCTGCTAATGAAGACAGGGAAGTTTTCTGATTTACTTTTACTTGGGGAGCTGCCCTAAGAACTAGTCTTTTACAATTTAACGACAATGGATGCATATTCTGTTACTAGCATATAACATTAAAACCAACGGCATCGCTCTCCCAGTTGGCCACTCAGAATCTGCTGGAGGACACTGTAACAATGCAGCACATTTCAGACTGCAGGGCTAAACACGCTGTTACGTTGCAGTTGCTGCTATTAAAATATTATGCCTGAAATTAATGCATTACACCTTTCAGACTAATGTTTTCTAAATCAGACTGAATTTATCCAGGGGTATTTTTAAGCAAAAATACATCCTCAAAAGCAATGTAATGATGAGCACTTTTTCCCCAGATGCTCTAATACGGAATAAAGCCTATGCAGTAATTAATATTTATTAAGTGAATGAATTCCTGTTAAACCCTAAATCACAAATATATGGGATTTGAACCATAAAAATGCAAACCTAAACCATTATAATAAAGATATTTACATACATATTAATTGTGAACTTTGGTTATTAAATATTGTTTTAGTAAACTCAAAATTAATGATGACACATGTCTACAAACATATGTATTGATCAATATGATTTCTAGATTAGCCATACACAACAGAGGAAGTTTCATTTTAGTACATTAGGGCATCTTTGAAACTTGGTCAGCAGAAACTTGATCTTATGTCCTTCAGCTGCCAACGCTACCTTGTTTCTACTCCCACATGATTGCTTTCCCCTGTTGGAATTCAGAGAAAGTATTATGCATAGAAGGAAGCTCTTTGCAAGATGAACTGATACGTGATTCGACCTGTGTTTTAGGAAGAGAGAGTTTTCCCAGTTATTAAAAATGAAAACATACACACACTGTTCCTGGAACATTCGTTATGTATATATCAAGCAGTTGAAGAGCAGTAAATAGGTTTTTTTTATGCAGTGCTTTTTATCATTAGATCTTGAATTCCTTTATCAAAATTGCTGTTCTACATGTAAGCCACTAATGAAAAACGCTAAAATGTTTCAACGTTAGAAAGAAGCTACGTGATTTAGCAACAAGAGACATTTTTTTAAGAGCTCCTATACAAATTCAGCAGATTAACTTCAGGCACCCAAGCCTGAAAATATTTGTTTTCATGAGGGCATAAAATGATTCAAAATAAATGTGAACTAATTCAAGCTATGTTTATATAGTAATACTCAAACTATTATGAATGTTTTATTAGCATTTGTTACTTCCTCCCCCTTTTCAGATGGCATGATGCAGAACACTCTGCATCATGCCATTAATATCTTTGTTGAAACACAAGTAGAATGATACAAGGTATACCACAACCAAGTGACTCCACGCAGGGTGGCTTTTGTTTCCTTGATAGAGCACCAAAAAGCATGGGAAGAAATCTTTCTCCCTTTTTTTTTTTTTTTTTTTTCTTCCCCTGGCTACTCAAGAAGCTGCCCTAAATCTGTTCAAGACAGAAGGACAAGAATGGGAGACAACAAACTTACTTTCCCCACTTCTCTTCAAGCAGAGGCTGCTGATGGATGTGTGGACTGCGGTTCAAAGGAACACTGTCCTCTGTAAATCTAGAGCTTGGCTAAGTACAACTACAGCAAAGAGAAGTAGACAAAGAAACAGTAGTGGTGCATGATAAGTTGCTGAGAAACAAAAAACATAGGCTAGAAGGTACTATGTTCTCCATAATAAATCCCAGCAGCTCTTCTAAGATTAGCGGCAAAGACTCCAGGCATAGTACTCCACAGAACACCAATTCATTTTACACACACCAAAAACTTTTCATCATGCCATAAGATTTTGTTCACAAATACTAAAGGCATTCTACTAGGCGATATTATTTAATCATATAAACTGCTCAATATTCATTTTTCTCTTTCTACTCAAAATATAAGCCTGTGTGACTTCACATTTCTCCCATCTTTTGAGGATCAAGACAAACAGAGCAGCTTGATGAAGTTGCAGGTAGAGTGGAATTTTAAACTGAACAAAGAACACATCAGCAAGCTACAAATAAATAATTCAGCTCTGGGCCTAAGGCATTACCTTTTATTCAAAGAGGCATAATTGATAAAGAATGCTAGCAGAGTCATTTACAAAATGTTAACTATGCAATAGCAGAACATCCTGTTACAAAGCAAGATAATTATTTTACATACCAGAACCTCAAAAGTAAATAGATGAATGCACAGAATCTTAAATGATGTTAGCAGATTAATGGGCAGATGAAGGATATGGAAGGCAATGTAATCCATCAGAAGGCTTAGATCAAAAAAACCAACCCAAAAACCAACAACAAAAGACAATGCTCCAGCTTATTAAAAACGTATCTTTATTTGCTTTTATTTTCTGCATTAACTACAAAATTCTCTGCTGCACTAGAGAACCTCAGTGGGATCCTGTTTAATATCTTCATTGATGATTAGATCATGGGGCAGAGTGCAACCTCAGCAAGTCTGCAGATGACATAGAAATGAAGGAAAGCCTCTCAGATGTTTGTGTTGCTATCAAGAGGGACTTCAAGGGGCTGGTGAAATGGGCTGATGGGAACTGTATGCAGTTTAACAAGGAGAAGTACAAAGTCCTGCAACTGAGGAGGAATACCTTGCATCACTATGGGGTCACTCAGCTGGAAACCAGACTGGCAGAAAAAGACCTTGGGGTTCTGGTGGACGCCAAATGGAACATGAGCCAGCAGTGTGCCCTTGAGCAAAGAAGGCTAATAGTATCCTGGGCTGCATTATGGAAAGTATTGCCAGCAGGCTGAGGGAGGTGATCTTTCCCCTCTACTTGGCACTGGTCAGGCCACCCCTGGAGTCCTGGAGTGCTGTGTCCAGCTGTCTCTTTACCGGGCTACCCAGTACAAGAGAGAGATGGAGCTACTGGAGAAGGACCAAAAACATGATTAAGGTACTGGAGCACCTCTTCTATGAGGAAAGGCTGAGAGAATTGAGACTGTTTAGCCCAGAGAAGAGAAGGCTCTGAGGGATCTCATTAATGTGAACAAATACCTGAAGGAAGGGTGCCAAGAGGATGGCGGCAGGCTTTTTTCAGTGGTACCCAGTGAAAAGACCAGAGGCAATGGGCACAAAGTGAAATACAGAAGATTCCCTCTGAATATCAGGAAACACATATTTTTCCTGTGAGAGTGATCAAGCACTGGTACAGATTGCCCAAAAAGGTTGTGGAATTTCCCTCCCTGGAGATTTACAAAACTATCTGCATATGTTCCTCAGCAACCATCTGTAGGTGGTCCTGCTTGAACAGGGGAATAGGACAAGGTCCCTTACAACCTCAATCATTATGCGATTCAGTGATATAGGCCCCATTTCTCCTCCATATAGGAAAGCAGCTGTATTCTAGGCATGTATTCAAGTAATAGATAGTACAGCTTTCAGTGTAGGCTATGTCCCTCATCTGCACCTTCCTCTGATTCTGCAGTTATAGAAGACAGTGCGGTGTTTTTGACCACAGTAGCTTTTTAGTCTTCTTTCAATTAGTAAGGCAGGTAATTAATAAATATCTTCTGCCTCTCTTCCCTCTCCATCCCAGCTGGAAACCTTGGCAACCTGTTTCTTCCACTGGAAATGCTCTTGGATGCCTTCTCAAAGTAACTAAACAAGCATCATGTCTGTAAGATGTTATTTAGAGACAAAAGTTTTCTTTGCAATACTTGTAGCTCTACACCGCTATGTGCTTGTCTGTACTGTTGGAAAAAACTCTGCAGATCTGAGCTACATCAACTGCATGGCTGACCAGGAATTAATTTGGAATAATTTCCTGGACTAGGAGGAAGAAAAAGGCAAGCAGGACTAACATATAGCAGCATAATTAATCACAGTTAATCAAATATTTATTTATTTTAATGTGTTTTATAGCTCTCACTTAAAGATAATATGTGAATTAGTATTTTGTTTTTTGTTCCCTTCTTTTTTGTTCAGACAGTTTATGCTTGTTTATTCCCTCATGGCGGTATTTCCATAATGTAAGCCCCTAATTTCAACCTGCTAAATGCTAGTGAAGATCTCTTGTGTAGTTGTTGTATGATAAAGAAACCAGAAATAAAATTAAAACACACACCAATATTCTCTTCTGATAATATGCTCTGTTGAATTGTTGAGGATGATGAAAAGCAGCAGGGTTTGGTATAGAAGTAACTGTGGAAGAGGTCAGTCCATGCCTCTAATATCTATTCTTGACATCAAAGATATGCCACGGAAACAGAGAGCGTGAAGGGGGAAACAGGAACTCTATTTCACTATGGAAATCTAATAAGGATGCATTTACCACAGACATAATTCAGAGCTTCTCACTAAGAGCACCAAGGAACTTGGGGGCCATCTGTCAGCACTAGCTAATAGCTCTCTAGGACCGTCTCTCACATTGCAAAGTGTCTGGCCAACTGGCCTTTATTTCTTTGCTAAAATAATCTCATCAAAATATTTTAATTGCTCCCAACAAAACCGCTGCTGGTCTGTCACCGAGACTGGCCAATCTAGTCAGACCTTGAACTTAAATAGAAACATGGATAACTTAATTTCCAACAACAACAGTCATGTAAGCTTAGAACTACCTAAATGGAAACTCGTGACCAAGGCACCCACATACAGCTTTTCCATCCCCTCATTACTCTCTGCCTATAGGAAAGACACACTAAGATAGACACAGTTCCTACCCAGGCCGTCCACAAAGACAAAACGTGCCATGATACGATGACTCAACAAGCTTAGAGACCAGTAACACTCGAGTTGACCATTTGCTATTGGATACAGCAGCATAGGGATCTCGGCTGTATCTTCTACAACAGCAAGAGGCTAAAACAGCTGCATTTTTACAGTAGGATGTTTTCATTTCAAGCACAGCATCCTTGACAGTGGTCTTCATGGTGCCTGCTAATGAAATACTGGCCTGAAGTACTAATGCACAGTTTCAGTGTTTTACCATAGACTGAGCTGCAAACAATGTGCTTGCTCAGATGTACACATGCTTCTCGATAGGTGAATGAACATACTACCCACATCTCAGCTTTAAGGGAATAAATTCATCCTGCGTGGGACTGATTCCAACCACTAAAGATGAATGAGGCCCATCATATTATAGCTAAATTCAAGAACCCCGCACCCAGCTTAGATAACTGGGGCTGGCACTGAGGAGGTGTACAGATGGAAGGGATCCTCCCCCACCATCTGGAAGATTTGCTACACCTGTAGCAGCAGCTGCTTTGATGCACACAAAAATGCACATATCCTCCTCTTCAGAACAAAGAAAATAAAGGTCTCAGCAATGACAAAACTTTCACATATGTATATCGCTGGTATGTATTCCCTTCCTGTCACTCTGATGCCATGCAGTAACATTAATCCCTGCTTCACTTCCTGTAACCAAGCTTTTTGAAAATGGAGCTGCTGAGTGAGTGGAGAATTAGCCCAGGGAGGAGAGAGAAGTACAAATGACCTCTGTTCAGGATGAATCTTGGCAGCTAAGGAAAACATGCATTCATGCATAGTGCAGGTATCTTCTTAAACTCAGAAAATGTTATTTCACGCATCCAAGTTGATTTAATTTTAAAATATTAAAAAACTTGTCTTAAACATTTTGGTTTAATACTGACAAAAATATCAATATGATATAAAATACACATTATGAAACACATAAACATACACAGGAATATATTAAAATTAAAAGTTGAGATAGTTTCTCATATAGAAAGTCAAAACAAAGCATAACCAAAATACTCTGATTTGAATCACTTTGTATTTTTCAGGCGACAAATGAATAAATTGATATTCGTACATCCTCACTGTCAAAATCAGAAACCAGATTTCTCAAACAAAAATTCCATAATCAGCAAGTTTGGGCTAAGCCCTATACAGAAAATCATGTTAGATTAAATCCTGTAACAGTAGCAACTCCAATAAGTTTAAACAAATAATAATAATTTAAAAAAAAAAAAATCAAAGAAGTAACTTCCAGCAAAAAATTACTATGAGGAAAGCGAGTGCAAACAGTCAAAAAGCCTGCAAAGTTACTGTTCTGCAGCTGAGCCAGGATAACCACCCTAACTCTGCTCTTTCATGCTTTAAAGCAAAACAAAAGCTTTTGAACTACTTTGAAAGAAACTCTACTGCAAAAGCAACTTGTTGTATGCCCATGTGCTAAGAACAGAGCACTTTTGTGCAATTTGGGAATTCAGTGCTAGCAAATGACTGGCACCAAGTTAGAGTGACAGAGAAACCAATAAAAGTTACAGACAGTGAGCTCAGGAAAGTAGCGCATAGACAACAAAATGCAGACCAGTTATTCTCACTCATATCCCTAGACCCAGCTGTTCATCACTAGGGATTACTAAAGCTTTGACAGTACCAGACAGAGATTGACAGCTGTCTGCTGTATAACTAAAAGCAGAAAGCCAGCATGTGTTTTGCTAGCTTCCAGCTGAGAGGAGTAAACAAACAAGCCAAAGGCGTGTTCAGTCATTACTGTATAGATTATGATTGACTGAAGCTGCATGAAACTTCTACAGAGAAAGACCCAACCAAGCCTGTATTGCCTTCACAATGCCTAGTATAATTTTAAACTGGAAATACAGATTAAGTTTACTAAAACATTCATAAAATTGAGCTACACTAGAGAACAAGATGAATTATTGCTTCAAATTTGAACTGAGTTTAAGCATGTCAGGGCTGCATAGATTTTCAGATCAAACAAATCCAAATTTACCTTCACAGTTTTACATCGATTTTTTTTTTCCATGTTTGTTTTACCCGAGTTTTACAAGGAGTCTGAATAAAGACTAGACAAGAGAAGCTTATAAATCTATATTAACATCTTCATTACTTCATTGAGAAAGCACTGGTAGTTTTGAAACAACTAAGAGTAACCTGCTGTCCCATGCGCAAGGGACTCAGTCAGTTACATGCTCCTTTTCAGGAAAAGACTGCCCAGAGACTGGCCCACAATAAAGTAAATTTGGGGGAAAAAATTAATCAATATGTATTTAAGTACTACTCTAAGTCTCATTTGAGGTGGAGCTTAATGGGGCTCATTTCCTCTCATTTGCTACCCCAAGTGGAAGGGGTATCTTCCTTCATCTGAAAGCCTTTCTCCCAGTTTGTGTCTCTCAACTATGAGGAAGCCTCAGCAGATCAGTCATTCAGGACTTCTGATACTGAATATTTCTCACCTTCCACAACCTTCAACACATTTAGTCTGTTCCCTGCAGGACAATCTGAATATCTTCTCAAGGGAGAAGAGAGATTTCTTTGCATTTGGTGGGTTTGAGACTATCATTAACTCTAATCAGCCTTGATTTTATATTTAGTTTTGGCATAATTGTAATATCTTCTAACAACTAATACATACTGTAAATGTGGCCTCGTCTCCATTGTGGGATTATCACAGATACAATCACCACCACAGATACAAGCGTAACTTTTTTAAAAACCAACACGTCTTTGCATAATTTGGTCAAAAATCACACCTTCAGACACCTGCCCATTTACCAACATATGGTGAGAGTTTAATGCTATGGAAAATAATGCATCCTTTAATAATTCTCTAAACCACTTGAGCCACTCTTTGTAACAGTGTGGGAACCATCCAGCTGAAACATGGTACTCAGTATTGTTACTGGGTTGGTTAAAAAGATCAAAGTGATAATAAATGCAACAGATAAATTAATAAACATTCACTGTCAGCAACACAGATAATGCTTTTTCCTGGGTGATGTGGCCAGTGCTGCCAGTGGAGATCAAGCTGGCACATGCTCACCCTTTCTTTATGATTCAGATTTCCTGAATTATAACAAATGAAAAAAGGAGAGACAAGCTACAACACAGTAGATTTCCAATGGAGGGAAAAATGGGAGTCTAGTGGGAGGTGTCCCTGCCCATGGCAGGGGGATTGGAACTCGATGATCTTCAAGGTCCCTTCCAACTCTAAGCATTCTATGATTTTATGAAAAAGACTTCTCCGTGAAAGCTGTCAGATATTGGGAAAAGCTGGCCAAGGAAGTTGTGGAATCTCCACCCTTGGAGATGTTTAAAATTTGACTAAACAAGATCCTGGGCAACGTGAGCTGCACTGGCTCTGCTTTGAGCAGGGATTCAGATGAAATGTCCTTCAAAGTCCTATCCAGACTGAATTATTGTCTATCTCTATGAAAGTATTCTGTGAAATTTCTTGTGCTGAAAAAAAACAGCAGCAAAACAAAGAGGAAAGCCAGAACTCTTGCTATTTATTAATTTCTATTTTTTTAGTGATTTTTTCATTAATTCCTCCCCAAAAAATTCAGGAACACATAGAAACATATTACCTACTACAATGAAATAAGACTCCTCTTCACCAGGGGCTACCACAATTCACAGTCTATTTAGTAACTTTTGTTCTTGAAATTTCACTCCTGTCTCAAGTTCCGAGAGTTGTCTCTCAGTGAAGATCTGACACATCTGACAAAGCACATTAGAACACAGTGGGGTGAAATCCTACAGGATGTCTTTCCTGATCCCTAGTTTTGAATGGATATTGAGCCATCTTGTCCAGGTCAAATAGCATGGAAATATGCAACAGTTAACCCCTAGGGGAACTGAAGCCTTTTTTTGACAGGAAGTGCTATCTGCCAACCAGCAGATCTATTTACTGGTGCAGCTATCACAGTACTTGAAGGAAGCTATCAGATTTATCCTCAGTTCTGATTAAAACACTGAGTGAATCCTGCCACCCTATCAATCCCTCTGGCTGATGTAACTTACTTAAATACAAACTTGATCACAAAAAGAAGTGTTTTAATTTGTATGGAAATCCTGGTTCAAAATATGTGTTGGGAAGAAGTGTTATCTAAGCTCAAGCCAATGTTTTTATTTTCATTGATTTATACATATAATTTTATTGATTCTTATAGTATTTATTCTTTTCATTTCAACATGACAACTGCAATCTGCACTAACTGCAACTCACTTGACATTTTTCAAATACAACTTTTTCACTTTTGTAATGCTTGCCTTCATTACTTACTAGTGCAATTACAGAATATAAGATATCTTAGTAGAGTTTATACCCTAAATCACTTGAGTGACATTATCCATGAATTCTTGCAAAATTGCAATTTCATTTGGTCACTGAACATGAGGTAAAGTGCATTTATTTATTTATACATAAATTCTTCTTTGGTTTCTAATATAGTCACATTTATTACAATATGTGTTTTTTTGTGGAGATGCCTGTGATACAAAGAACCGTTCATTCTCTCCTGTACAAAGAAGAGACTCTGACAATGATCTGCATTAAGAAGAAAATACAGCTGTTGTATTTTAGGGAAAAATCTTTTCTTTAAAAGTCACTATATTAAATAATGCAGTGTTTGTGTCTATAGACTCTTTACCTATGCACCATTTTCATTTGGACATCATTGAGTTTCTTGGCAATTACAATCCACTGCACATCCATTTACAATGGTGGCACAGGCAATTTATAAAAATCAAATCTAAAACACTATGGATAGTAGTCAATGCAGACATGAATCACGTTTCACACAGTTGAGGAATTTGCTATGATTAATTAATTAAAGATTTGCAGTCAGACCTTTCTTGCTTTCATAACTTAATGAGTAAAGAACAAATTAAATATGAAGGTTCAAAGACAGCGATTTTCTGAGAAAGGTCTTCTGGCAATAATTTAGGGAAAGAGGTGCAAGGTATTTCACAGCCTCTT
Source organism: Pedionomus torquatus (assembly GCA_013398155.1). Classification (NCBI taxonomy): domain Eukaryota; kingdom Metazoa; phylum Chordata; class Aves; order Charadriiformes; family Pedionomidae; genus Pedionomus; species Pedionomus torquatus. Next base: position 568,741 of record VZRU01004537.1, on the reverse strand, counting down.
GGAGAAGATTACAGAACATAATAACCTGAAAAGAAATACTGAAATGTTCTTACATTAAATAAAAGAAAAATTGAGAGAGAGAGGGAAAACCAAGCTATTTATTTCAGTTCAGAGCAGTTAGGGGAAAGTTCATGTAGTCGCTAAGTTGTATTTCCTTACCTTTCAAAGGTTTTCTTTTTTTTCCTTCCTTGTCACACAGTCATATGCTACTACTGAATTAGGAAAACCTGCTGAGCACTGTGTCCTTCTATTACTCCATTTGAGTCAACAGGAATTTCATCGCTCAGCCTAGCAATGGTAGAGTTAGGGCAACAGTAGGCAAGATTTTGACAATCCTATCTCTTGAGAACAGGTCTGAGGGGAGCCTTTGGAAGGTGGTATGAATATACTGTCAACATGGGGCTTGATTCTGATGTCACCAATATTAGTTTAAATACTTCAACAGATACCAATGCAACAAAAATAGACATTTCAGGGGAATTTCTTCAGATTTTTGCATAAAGTCTGTTTCTCAGTAATAAATTTCCTCCATGGAGGATTACTAGCAAGTTCTGAGAGACATTCATTCTGCTGTGTTGGAAGCTGCCAATAAAGCACTCATCAAATCTGCCTATACAGAACCACAAGACAAAGCAAAGTATGGTGCTCTGCTTCAGTAGCCAATCTCACAATATTGAGAACTGGCAGAGCATCAGTAAACTCATAATTTTATTTCAGTAACAGCTTTAGTTTGCATTGCTCAAAGAAATGCATTTAACATTATCACACTCTGCATACATTTTAATCAGTATTTCTTTAAACATTATGAAAAGTGGGTTGGTCTGAATTTTCAAGTGTACACACTGACCTTAGCAGCTGATAGGTAAAACCAAATAATTCACACTTTTGAAAGTTTCTCAGAAAAAAAAGTAGTTACGGAGGTTAATAATTCATTAATCATCTTGTATGTCAGAGGTGGATTTTTTGTCCTAGCCGTGGAGCAGAACTACTAGAGAAAATAATGAAGTCAGGTGGTAAAACCTACATCACTGTCAATGACTTGCTAAACATCTGAATGTATAGGTTGATAAATGAAGGAAGAAAAAAAAAAAAAAAAGAAACAGGAAAGATGGAAACAACACTCAAAATGACATGGTGCTAATGAGCACTGAACATTGCTAGAGGATGCCAGTTATCTTGCCATCTGCTGAAGACAGACAAAAGAACAAACAAGGTTAAAGGGAACAGAAGCCTTCAAAAATTAATGGATCTCTCTCATCGGAAATTTTTTATTGCAGGCAATACTTTGTTAAGATTCTGTGGAGACCCTAAATGCCAAACTTAATTTTAATTCTAGAAGACCACATTTCAGGTAAATACCAAAACAGGATACAAGCAGTGTACGTTGTTATTTTCCAGCCTTTTGTGATGGATGAATAAAGTGCAGAATGACTATGATGCCAAAAAAAAACCCCAACCATTATAGCTGAACTACATTTTTTTAAAGACTCCAGAATAACTAGGTCTCAAGGATATATTTAGGAGGAAAACAAGCAAAAAAAAAAAAAGGTTATCTAAATAAATTTATTTTTGCACTGTAGGAGAATTATAATTATTTTCTCATACTTTCACGTTTACTTGGTGGGGTTTTGTAAAGCTTACAGGTACCTCAAAAGACAAAACAATTTGAGTTTTATTGGTTTTTAGTTGTTTATAATAAAGACAGCTGAAAACATTATATTACAGTTTTGGCTTGTTTTACACTGGAAATTTACATTAGCTCAAACTCAGTTTTCTAGAAAAGTATCTAGCACAGTAGTCCAACCATAACATAATGAACACCAAGAAGTAATACTCCCAAAAATTCAGAAAGTAAGAGTTTTTTTGAAAGTCTGTGTTAAATATTCAGCAAGAAAAACAACAGTAAGGAGCAGCACAATTAAAAAGCAGGTGAGTGGCCTTGCAGATTAACAATTCCTGGTTGTTTTCCTGCAATATTCCTGCAATTTTTTTTATGTAAGTGCTTAAAAATTCCTTCTCTCATTCCTGATACCGGAAAAAAAAAAGATTTCTAATACAAAATACACGTTGAATTCCATAATACTCATATCTTCAACCAAAACAAAGAAAAAGGCAACAGATTTATTTCTTTGTCAAGAGGTTTTAGTGGACTGCACAGCAAAAAAAACCCATTGCCATATTTTTCAATTAAATTTACAAGTCAGCAAGAAGGCCTTACTTTGAGCAAATTGTTAGGCATGATTGGGTGACAAATTATGCTGATGAATTGACCAGAAGTTACAAGTATAATGCCAAAATGATAGCCTTTATACCAAGAAACACTCTTGTTAAGAATCTAAGGACCTCTCAAACTTAACTTTAGAAATTAACTCAAATTTAACTCTAGAAAGCTACAGTCTTAGTAAGTTCCAAGCAGAAATATGAAAATACTGTTGTGTTGTTATTATTAACACTTTTTTAACTCAACGTAGTACAAATATGGCTGAAGGTTCCTAGCTATACAAGTCCACACTCTTAAAAAAGCCATTTGGTGCTAGCAGCACTCAAACTTCTTTGCCCATGTGTTACTGTAGTAGCATTGAACAGTGCCAAACCTCTGTCTCCCCATTAGTATCTCTGACATCCTCATGATGCCTTTTGGGGTTCTCTTTATGCCTGCCAGACACATCTTCTCATATCCTGTTTGGCACCTTGCCTCCGCTATTTACATTGGAAAAACAAGGAGACAGCTGGCTGGTGGATTCAGAGAAGCTCCCGCTCTAGTTAGGGAAAATAATTGTTCTTCTCTACAAAGCACATTTTTCTTTTTTTAATGCCAGACTACAGAATTCGCAACAACCTTGCCTTCTAGAGACAAATATTCTTTCATAAACGACCACTACTAGAGAACAGCCTGAATACGTATAGAACAGGGCCTGTGGATTTCTGATACACACAATAATCTGTATCTAACTAAGGTCTCAAGTGGATGTAAGGTTTATACCATGACGGATTATTTCCTATGATTGCCCCTAGTTAGTAGTGCTCAATATGCCACCTCACTAGTACTTGTTTTTATGTTATGCTTGACGGATATTTGATCAGGACCATACTGGTGTCTCCTTGTTAGATCCTCAGCTGCCTTCTCTCAGATGAGACTTGGCACACTGTAGGGGAACGAGGCTGCTCTCTTTCATCATTTTGTCTAAGGGGTAAAAGAAACTGCATTGGAATTAATTTATCTTGCTCTAATTTAGGAACATTTTTCTCACTCTTGTGCTATATCAGGAAGGCAAAAAAATAATAGTGTCAATTCAGACAGCAACAATCACAAATGGGCTGATTGCCAACACACAGGGAGGTAGTAGCAAACAGATACTTTCCCACACCGAAGTGATTAATATTTTACCTGGCCCCTTAAGTGGCCTCTCACAAACTGTTTTTTTGTAGCCTCTCTCTTTTACAAGCTGCAGTTTACAAACTGCACACTCTGTCCCCCATTTGCAGAGAGCTTGCAGAAAGCAGCCCATGCTGGTAAAATGCGAGATGGAAGTGGAACATGCAAAATTCCACTGGGTGGAAGAGGAGGTAGAAAAAGCTAGTATGTAAAGCAACTGATGCAGAGAAAAGAAGGTATCGGGGAGAAAAGAGTATACGGGGAAGTGGGTAGAAGGAAACAAAAGAGAAGGTAAAAACAGATTTCTACGGCAAGAGCAGTGTCTTATTTGATTAATTGAGGAACCAAGAGCGGCTCTGCTCACTGCAGTATAATTGAATATAATCATTTGAGTCTGTTTCTTAGAAACATGAAGTGTAAGATCCATAACATTTTTTCCTATTACTTGAGAGGAATAAAGGACTATGATGCCCATATTCACAGCTATGCTTGTACAGGCACTGTCATGCTATCTTTTACAGAAGTGATTCCACTTTGTCTATGCTGAATCAGCTAAAGGAACATGTCCCCAAAGCATGCTTCGTCAAAAACCTTATAAAACTAATCTCTGCTAGGAAAATAGAAAACAAGCAATCAAGATGTCTCAGAATCATCCTTTCAACTGGTCTCTTCACATAGCATCCAGGTGATAGAAAACTTCTGTGAATGTTGCCTGTCCAGCTCCTCCAAGAGTATACATGACAACATCATACCTCATAATCAGACACCAGCTTGTCTATGCCACGCATATGGGACTCTTATAATTGTCCATATTTTGATGAACTTTTATAGTCATAATAAAAGACACATCTCCGGTGTGTGGTCAGTTTTCTCTGCTGAATGTCAAGCACCTACTCTGTTAAAGTATCAAAGTGCCATAACTTGTAAGTGAAATATTTACATATTTATTATTTTTCTTTAACAAGCATAAAGCAATGCACTTTCCTCAAACCTTGTTACAGAAAATGATTGAATCACGTTATCTGAAATTTGCACGCAGCAAACACATACACACAAACAGCCCGAGGCAGACACTCAGCCTGAAATATTTCATTGCTGATTTAAGTTTGGCAAAGTTATAAGCAACTGAAAATGGATTTCCATCATGGAAAGGATCAGCCTTCCTTAACTGTAGGCATCACTACTATCAGTATAGCGTAGTTGTAAAAATTTTCTGAATGAACACTGTGGCTGGGTTTCTCAGTGTTTGCTTATCTACTCTGGCATTTTCAATATCCGTAGACAGAAGCCCTGGTTTACACTTTCAAGACTACATCTGTGGCTTGCCTATATGAAAACTTCATTGATAATATTGTCTCTAAGTATGGCCAACAGACTGTCCCCACCATAATGCAGCAACCTCTCTGCCGAGACATGCAGAACAGGACTTTCGTCATGGTATGGTACAGCTGGTTCAGCTGCAACATCATTTCAGGATGGAGAAAAGGAATGTTACCAGACTAAAAAGGTGTCGCATAATTGAAGTTTCAAAATATTTCAAAAACTTGAAATCTCCAAGAAGAGCATCCCTACTACCTTCAATTAAAGCATCTGGTTGAAGTAGCAGTGGGTAGGGCAGCAAGAGTTTGCTCCTCACTTCTGGAGGCACCACGGTCTGTGAGTCCATGCCGTTCTCTGAGCTGTGGCACACATCATCGTAACCTGGGCAGAGACCTACCATTAGCCCAGGCATTGAGGCTGCTTTGTTACTCCTTTTTTCCCCTCACTTATGACAATGATGTTAGGAATTCCAGACAGCCCTATGCTCTCACAATTACATACCCACAAGAATTAAAAAGCAGAAAAAAACAAAGAGCAGAAACAGTGTGTTGTTTTTATCCCCCCAACACAGTAGTCTAATTTATATGCAGAACACAGGCAACAAGCTTACATTATGTAAAATAATTGCATAGATTAAATTCAAAGTTTGGAGGATCTGTAGGTATTGTGTACACACTTTTCCTCTCGTATATTTAAGTCAGCTCTAAACAGGAATGATTTCTTTATTATTAGCATTACTAGTATTGTTTGAAACATTTCTTTTTTCTTTTTCCTGCATTGTGAAATATTTCTAATACACAGTACAATAGGATTCATCTGTATTGAGCTTTTTAAAGGAAACCACATTATTCAAGGAAACAGAGCTCTCAAGTGGTGCAGGAGGAGATAAGATTGTCTGACAAAGGGTCTTTGCATGATTCCTTCAGGAAAGCATGACCCTACCCCTACAGCAAACATCAGGTGCTGCTTCCAATATATAGCAGATATGTAACACCATGACTTTCACCTACTTTTTGAATCATGCGCCATTTTTGTGGTACACCCTGAAGGGGACCTTTCATACAGCTACCAGTCTGGCCCAGCTGACTATCATGTATCCATTTTTCACATGGTCTCCTCCCCAAATACATTTACCACAAAAATGACAGTGCAGCCTGCTACAGCCATAGATCTGACACTGTTACAAGTTCACAGAGCCCTTATTCCTACTCTGGAAGAGAAAAAAATTAATCCAGGAGAAAGGTTAGGTAATCAAGTACAGGGAACTCAAGCTGCTGTAATACCTACTGTCTCTATAATACATATTGATAAATAATATGGGAGAAGGAAAAGGGAAAATATCCTTAAAACATTCTGGAATCAAGAAAACTTTACCTAGCTGATTGCTTTTGGTATTTCAAAGGCTGCTATTCAGATGCTCTAGTAGTGATGGAGATTAGTATGTAGGATCCATACACTAAGAATAAACAGATATTAATACATCTGAGTCTATTTACAATGTTATCACACGTCTGCTTTTACAATTTTTCTGATATCTTGTCTAAGAGTGTCAAGCTCTGTATTGGCACTGACCTATCTCATTTCTCTCTCTTCCATTTTTCAGTAATGGGCACATTGTGTACCTGGAAGGCTTTCATTATAGTAATGGATTATCCATGACATGAAATAAAATTAATATTTTCCCACCTTCAGAAGAGAAAAATATTTTGCTTGGAATTTAACAGCTAGTAAATTGTTTGATAAAAATACAGCTTTGCAGCAATTTTCATTTTCTGCAAACTAATTACTGAGGAAAAAATTCTGGTCTTGCTGAAACATAAACCAAAAGTCCCGCTGAATTCAACGGGGCTAGGATTTGGTCCACACCATTTCATAAAGTCACAATTTACAAACATATGATCACAGGTTGAACATTCAGGTTCTCACCTCAACAAAAAGAACAATGAAATCTAGTTGGTATAGACCCAATTTCCCAGAAAACAAAACAAATCAAACCAACAAGCAATGGCAAAATAAGTAGAAAACCAGGAAAGAGAGAATGGGAAAGGCACATGTTCCGTAGCAACACTGGGCTAAGTCCTGGCTTGTGAGCACTGCTACACTAAGAATGCCAGTACCTTACCTTCAGATATTGTGTGCTCTAATAGAAATAACTGTCTCCAGTTAGGCCTTCTAGAACCCTAAAACACCACAGACATCATAACCAGAGTATTCAGCCAGGCTGTGAAAAACCTTGGGTTTGGTATCTTTATCTGGAATGCACATTTCCCACCATATTGACAGAAGGTATTTCTTCCTCCTGTGGAAGCTTTTCGAGTTTCTTCCTGTGAGAACCAGAAAGAAGCAAAACCTACCACATCTTGAAGCATAGAACATCCACAAAAGAAGCACCTATCTGTATGCTTACAAATATTTTATGTTGATTGAAACAGTTTCCATAGCTAAAACTGAAAGAAAAACTGCTGCTTATAAGGACCCTTGCGGTTAGAGAATTTGCCAGAGGCAGCTGAGTTTTCCTCACTCCATTCTATAATGCTGGTTTTTACCACCATTTCCCTGCTCCCTCTTTTTCTAGTGATATATTTCTGTTCACCACTTTACCACTGCTAAGACTGACATGTGAGTCTGTTACTTACTAGGTCACAAGGTTGTCAAATACAGCTAGTTACAAAAATGTAGGTGCCTTCCTATATGGATTTAGGTGGGGCAGGGACAGATGCTGCCCTGGCCACCAAATGCCACTTTAGGAGATATTTCCTCTCCTTGGTTGCTTTTCCTTACCCCTGCTACTACTTGTTTCTGTCCTGCTGCACAGTGAACCAGACAATGGAGCTTATCCAGGGGAAAAATGACATTTTTTTTGCTGGCTTGATTTTTATTCCAGGGGAGGTAACATGAATGCCTGAAGAAGCCACCAAGAGTATAGAGAGCACAGGAACTACCTAAGTCAGCATCATTGCTGATAAACATCAACAAAATCACATCCAAAGGTGTTAGCTTTGTGATTGGCCACAGGTGACCCCATTCCACATTGCCACCAAAAAGCATTGTGTCCCCTACTTTGTGCCAGTGACAGTGATATACAGTCAGTTGGATCTTGTGGGACTGACTGACTCCACAGACCAAACAGAGAGGTGTCAGACCACATTCTTTCCCTGAGGATTTAGGAACTTAGCTTAAACCAGGCATGACATATTACCCCAAATCTTTTTCTGGACTTAGCTCATCCTTACCTGTCTTCTTGCAGTTGAACTATGACATCATTGGAGCTTCAGGTTTGAGAGAGCAAGAGTGGCAGAAACAGAGATTTGGCTTATATGGGATAATTATTCAATTTAATGTATAAACAGCAGTAATCTTCCATAATTACCTTCTTATAATTCTTATCTGGATAGAAAGAACCTATCTCTGTAATTTAACCTTTTTTAAAATTATTTTCATAAGAGATTTTATGTCAGTTACAAAATAGATGACATTTTTTGAGTGCCTAGAATCTTGGCATACCAAACAAAATATGTTAATTACTAAAAATCAATTGCCACATTTTACTCTAGGTCTTTTAGTATAAACGGTCACCTACTTTATTCCAAGGTATATGATTATATTTTTCCTCTTTCAATAATTACTGTTAATATTTGTATGCACTACCCTACGCATGCAAATAATGAGATCAACTTTTAACAGCGCAGTTAATAAGATCATTTTTAAAGGCACTACCTCCAATGCTCAAAACCATCCCAAAGGACCTACAACTTTCACTGTCATTTTCCAGGGCACGGGATACATATTGTGCTGCTTTCCTAAGACCTGGTAGCTTGTTCATGCATTCTCCTGAGTCTTTAAAGAACAACCTTTCCAGCATCTCTATGGAACAGGTACAAAGACCACCTCTTTAAACAGCAGTTCAATAGACATCCACCTCTACCTCCCATGCTCTTCTCCATTCTTCTTGAGGTTGCTCTTTCTGAGCATTTGGCAGTAGGCTCTTCCATTTTCTCTCTTTTTCTCTGCTCTGCTAGCTGTGGCATGCCTCTGTGAGCCTTTATTTCACCCCTTTCTTCACCAGATACACAGACATCTCTCTGCTCTCAGAGAGGTTAGCCCTGTTTTGTAGTGGTATTCTTTAATGGATTTCACTGCAAAACAGCATCTGTGCTTAGCTCCAGAGAGCCTTGAGGTTACAAGTGAAACGCTAGCAAAGCGCTTGCCATACCTCAAAATAGATGTAGCAAACTAGCAGATTTTCCTTACAAGAGGCAATTTGTGTAGCTTTCCAAAGGAACTTGGATCAAGACTTCAAAGAGATGAGTCTCTAGGCCCCTACTTTAAATGAAATTAAATGCTATTTTCACACTTCTCTCCGGTACCATCAAAGCCTTGCTACTATTTTGCAGCTTTCCCCTCTCTTTTTGTTTGTGTCCAAGAGGGAAGCTTCATGGCAACTCCTGCCAAATTTATTCTATGCCACCAAACCCAGGCTCAGTGCTATCTCCCTGTTCACATCTGGCCAGTTAGAGAGTCCAATAATGAACACATACACAACCAAAACCTGAAAAGAGCATGCTTGAGTTCCTGCCAGCCACAGAAGCTAGAGGTAGTTTCCTTATCTGGCTTTTCCCATAACCAGCTAAAAGCTTTGAGAGAATATGCTGGGTCATTTTCTAGGAACTAAGGTATGTGGTTCCCAACACTGTTGAGAGGAATCTACCTGTTTTCTCTTTCCTATCTGAAGTCATGAAATTAACAATAATAACAGTAATAATCACTAACTTCAATGGAGCTCTTTGAGGAGTCATTAAAAAAAAAATTCTTTTCGGTAAAAGAATCTTATCTGGAAAATATAAAGAAAGAGACACTGAGGCAGGATACACTTGCCTCCATCTAGAGGGTAGAAAGTCTGTGGAGCAGGAAGTGTGGCCTCTGGAGAAGAGAGCTATGTCCTGACCATGTTCTCATGCCCTTTTCAGATTATCACCCATAGACCGCCACTGTCATGGACAGCGAGTATCCCAGGTGGAAAACTAGGTGGAAAAATCAGGCTAACTAAAATGTAAGTATATGTTTTTATATGTTCTCTAGATTGGAAATAACTAAGCACCTTCGAATTTTTAAGATATTTGCACCTGTTTTTAAAGGTGTATTACTCTGATTTTACAAAGTAAGAACAAAGCAAGGCTAACGATTACCTACCTGAAGGTTATGCAGACCAGGTCCACACCCCAGAGTCTTAACCTACAGCTACTGTTAGCTACTTCTCCCTCAACTACAGGTGCCCTTTCCTTACTGTATGAAACAAGATATATTTGTAACAGAAAATAACAAAATGCAAGGCAATATTAATCATACATAATGTCAATTAAGAGCATGAGGTCCCATGCTCTCCGTACTTTAATCTTTACTGTTTTCTCAAGGCAGAAGGGGTTGAATTTGAGAGGATGAGGGAAGGAATGAGGAAGGGAGTCTCCAAGCCCTCTAGAACCTGCACTCACGTCCTTGTTTTGTAAATATCAAATATATATGAATTTGTTTGAAAAAGTACATCTCCCTTCAGTACACCTACGGGATAGCAACCTCAGTTATTCAGTTAGTTCAAGTGACAGCAGTCTTCATCCCAGTTCGACATAGCAGGCCTTAAATGCTCCACCTTAATATCAACATAGGCCCAAGAAATGTGCCACTTGAAGAAATTTGTTCTTGGTATATTTTCTTTAGCAGCACTCCAATACTTCAGCACCTCTGTTTCAGAGAAGTCATACTCTTCAATCTGAGGTAAAGCCATAACAAATATTCTTTTACTCTTTATTTGCCTTCTTCTGAAGGGACATTACAGTATAGTACAACTGTGGCGTCACAGCCAGCTTTGCAACAAACATACATTTCCATTTAGTGAGCTCCACTAAATGAGCTCCACTCCTGCTCCACAACTAGTCAGGCTGCACAGCAATAATATTTTTTTAAGACCCCTGCATTCTTTGTCAAGGAAGTTGGAAGAGAGAACACACAGTCATTTAAGCACCATTAACGTGCACTTAAAGACCACTAACACATTTCTCTGAAAGCTGAGGACTGATTTTCAATCACCAAAATAATGAGGTTCTTCAGCAACTGAATAAAAGGCATAGTGCTATTTACCTAGTTTTGAGAAAGGACATGATTAATTTATTAAAAGTACAATATGATTTGTCTGCATGCAATAAGGGGAAACAGTCTTGATGATAATGTTATTTTCCTACAACAGTCTTATAGTTAAAGTATCAGGATCTTGCCTGAAGAACTGGATTTAGTCCCTACTGCTATCAGGGGATTTCTTTAAGATGTGAAGCAAGCCACTCCAACCAAGCTGTTTATAGATGCTCACAAATTACACTCACAAATCGCTTCTTCATTTGGGGGGACCCATTCTAAAGCCCCTGGGTTCTAACTCGCAGCTGTGAGGAGCTATTATAGATGCAACGGAAGTCACAAGAAGCTGGGCTTTGAACACACAAAATACCCTCCACTACTAAGCACCCAGAAAATATAGGCCCTAATTATCTTGAGGAGGGTATCAAAAATAAATGGCTGTACTTAGCTTCATATCTGTGTACCCAAGTTCCACCTTACTACAATGGAAATAAACCCTAACACCTCCATATAAAAGCTCTGCAACACAAAAACAATGTTTTCACAGTACACATAGAAGGTGATGGCTAGAAAATGCCTAGGGGAAAAAATGAATAATGTCATTGTGAGAACAGACTTTGCACAGCATGCAGTGGATCAGGCTTGAGTCTGCATATTGAAGAGCAAAAGGGAAAAAAAACACTATTGAATTTCTGTTCTTTTGGTGTGCACAACTCTACTGTGCACCAAACAAGGGAGAATCNGGGGAACCCAGTATGTGATCATGTAATTAAAGACTGTATCACGATGATGATTAAATACTAACATGAATGAGCTGGCTGCTGTTACTGTGTAGGTCTGAATGCAAATTATTTTTCTTTTCAAATTCTGTCTTTACTAACTGGAGAGAAGAATGGGAAACACCAGTTCCCTCTTCTGTATTCCACAAGGCTTTGATTTCCCTTTGTAACTTTTACACTCCCTTCTCTTTTACTGTCCTTGGCTATCTTATCTTTCTGTTTTTGAGAAATAATGCCTTCAAGAGATGTAGCTCTAACTTTATCTTGTAATTGTGTGCACTCAGCATTTAACAGGGTAGAAAAGAAAGAAGCTAGTATACTGTGTGAACACTATTGCACTTACCAAAATATCTGTGAAGGCACAGTGCTATCATTTGTTCTCTTTAACCTTTATTTAAAAAAAAAAGATTAGAAATAAATCTATATAAAAGCCATTTTCACTGCATGAGATTCATAGAGCTTTTAGTTGACAACTGGGTTGCCTGCAGGCTGGACAAATTGTGTATGGGGTTTTAATTTTATTTATAAATTTAATTCTTCAAGAACTAATGTGTATGTCCAAGAATATGCTGGGTTTAGGCTGAGAAAGTAAAAGTCTCCCTGGAAAGTCTTTCTCATTTAACATGATTGATTGCAGGATGCAGAGAGGATCCTGAACGGTGTCTTTTTGTTAACAAAGACAAGTACCACACATAAAACCACAGAGACTCACACATATAGGCCCAGATCTGAGTCAGTTAATCTTTCCACACCTACTGCAGTGGCATTCATTTACTTTAAATGTTTCACTTTGTTTGACATCAGTTCAAATCTGGGTGAAGAAATAATGATCTTACTTTTGGAGAACACATCACTCTTGGTGAATTCAGTGCCAGCTGTTGACACTCAGAACCTCCTGAAATTCGACATTAAAATGCCAGCCCACTGATTTCATGCAGGAAGTATCCACCTGGAGAAATAAAGACAATATTTTCTTTATTCCCTCAGTTAATTTGGAAGATGTTCTGTTTTGGTTTGCCACATACATCTGCTATTTTTAAAATAATAATAATAATAATAATAATAATAAAAGAATAAGATCAATTTCACCCCAATGCTGGTTACACCAGTCTGTTTTCCAATAGACTTATCCAAGCAGGCTTCTCAGAGACAGCTGAATATATTTCCAATGTTGATTTACTTGTTATAGTATGAGCTAGCCAGTAATAATGTAAAGTTTTTTGCAAGAAAAGTTCCTCCATGATAGAATTAGTTCAGGTTTTAATTAACAAGCCATTTTCAAGTACTTATTTCAATAAAATCTGAGCCAGAAAAAAACAAATGGAGAAAGAAAAGAGAGAAGCATACAAGCAAACTTGAACCAAAAGGAGGCAAGGAGGCCTGTACGGATCAACAAGGAGCCCCTCAACACACAAAAAGGAATCCTACAGAGGGTGGAAGCAAGGACAGGTAGGCTAGGAAGAATACAGAGAAACTGTCCAAGCAGCCAGGGATCAGGCTAGGAAAGATAAAGTCCAGATAGAGTTAAATCAGGCAAATCATGCCTGACCAATTTGGTGGCCTTCTACAATGGCATTACAGCATTGGTAGATAAGGGAAGAGTAACTGATATCAACTACTTGGACTTGTGCAAAACATTTGACACTGTCCCACACAACATCCTTGTCTCTGAATTGGAGAGACACAGATTTGATGGATGGACCATTCAGCAGATAAAGAACTGGCTGGATGGCCACATTCAAAGGATTGTGGTCAACAGATCAATGGTAAAGTGGAGACTAGTAACAAATGGCGTTCCTCGAGGGTTGGTACTGGGACTGGTGCTATTTAAAATCTTTGTCAGTGACATGGACAGCAGGATTGAGTACACCCTTACCAGGTTTGCCAATGACACCAAGCTGTACAGAGAATTTGACACACTGTAGGGAAGAGATGCCACCCAGAGGGATCTGCACAGGCTTGAAACATGCGCCTCTGCAAACCTCACAAGGTTCAGCAAGGTCCTACACCTGGGTCACAGCAATCCCAATGACAAATACAAGCTGGTTGTAGAATGGATTGAGAGCAGCCCTGAGGAGAAGGACTTGGGGGTGTCAGTTGATGAGAAACTCCACATGAGCCAGAATTGTGTGCTCTCAGCGCAGAAAGACAATCGCATCTTGGGCTGCATCAAAAGAAGCGTGGTCAGCAGGTTAAGGGAGGTGATTCTTCCCCCCTCCCTCTGCTCTCATGAGACCTCATCTGGAATACTGCATCCAGCTCTGAGGCCCCCAACATAAGGACACGGACCTGTTGGAAGTGGTCCAGAGGAGGGCCATGACAATGACTGGAGCACCTCTCCTGTGAAGACAGGCTGAAAGAGTAGGGGTTGTTCATCCTAGAGAAGAGAAGGCTCCAGGGAGAACTTTATAGCAGCCTTCCAGTACCTAAAATAGGGCCCTACAGGAGGGACTCTATCAGGGAAGGTAGTGATAGGACGAGGGGTAACCGTTTTAAACTGAAAGAGGGGAGATTTAGAATAGATACTAGGAAGAAATTCTTTATTGTGAGGGTGGCGTGACATTGGAACAAGTTGCCCAGAGAAGCTGTGGATGGCTCATCCCTGGAAGTGTTTAAGGCCAGGTTTGTTCATGCTATGAGCAACCTGGTGCAGTGAGAGGTGTCCCTGCCCATGGCAGGGGGCTGGAACTAGATGATCTTTAAGGTCCATCCCTGCTCTAGCCACTCTATGATGATTCTATAAAGAAAGCTGACAACCCTCCTCTTAGCTCCACCTAAATGACAAAAGGCACAAAGGTTTACTCTTCAGTGAATTGCAAGAAATAAAAGCAGGTACTTTGACTGGAGTGTGCAGGAGACGTGGATCAGGAAAAGAATGCTTGATCAGGCCTCACAAAATGGATGACAAAAATAATGAATTATTATAGCAAGTCAGAGGAATTTTGGTACTCTACTATGACTAAGAGTGCAAAATAAAACTAAGTATTAGCATTATTTTTTCTCTATTCATATCAAAACCAGTACACACCAAGTAGTGATGCTTCCATTGACCCCATGGAAGAGATAAGCTGAATAGGGAAGAACAGAGAATTCCAAAGGAAAGGAATAAGCTCCAAACCTCAGGAACCCTCACAGAGATTGCTCCTGGCTAGTCTCATTTTTTTTCTCCTCTGTACATAAGAAAGAGACAGCTAATGTGAACAGCAAGTAAAAACATAGTGACCAGAATACTAATTATCAGACACAGGCAAGTTGTGAGCTAGCAATTAAGTTCATCCCACTGGTTTATATGTCTCGTAACACAGGAAAATTAAGTCCTTTTCCTTTGCTTTCCCTTCTCTACCTCTGTTTACTCATTTGTCTTCTATGGTGTTCCCATAGATTTTTTCTTCCGCAATCACAAATACACTTCCACCGCTCCCCATTCCACAGCACCTGCTACAGACCATAAAGATATCTGTGCAACAAATTGACAAATCTGTCTGTTCAGTGATCACTGCTACTGCCCGGTTAGCTGGGGTAATAAATCATTTCAACAGATGAATTTGTCATCCAATATTGTAACAGTATAAGAGCAGCAGAGGCAACAAGCCTCCAGGCAAAGGAACAGTAACAAAAACCTAAATTAAAATCTAAAAGGGAAAATTGCAACAATAAGGAGGATATTAGAAAGAAACAATGCAGAGACCAAGTAATCAATATAATCCCCAAATCTAGTATGGCTGCAGTTCAACTAATTTATATATTTTGGCTCATTCTAACCATTCATACTTGGAACAAGCTGAAACCAAAGCAGAGCTTTGGGACGATAATGTGCTCATTCCCTCCTTCTCCTGTGGTGGGCTGGAGTTAACACTTGTTTCAACATCCATGAGTTTAGCCAATGTAAAATATGCTCAGAGTCAGTCGTTTTTGTGTTCACATGTGTCAAGTGATTGGCTGATGCTCTGAACCATAACAAAACTCTAACTAGCATATCCAGCAGTGGTTTGGCTTCACTTCAGCCTTATTACAACTAGGCAGTCCTCCAGATGTTGTGACCCAACTGGAACCCCATACTGTGCTACCACCTGCGTCATCACATGATGAACTGGTAAGAGCAGTCGCTTTTAAAGATGACACTGCTGATGCCTGTGAGTTTAAGAAAAGGCCTGTGGCCAACCTTTTCCACTGCTTAGTTCTTTGAAGCAGAGCAGCAGCCAGTAGCTCCAAATGGAATAAGGCATCAAACACAAAGTGATGTACAATAAAAGTTTTTCTAAACTGAAACCTACAAAGGAAAAACATGCGGTCAGTTTGCTACAGTTACTCAAAGAGCCAATGGCCAAGCCAGGAAAAGAGCAAGTCTAATGTGCTAAGCCATTTTGTCTAAAAGTAGGAAGCCAGGAAAACAGTGGGCTATAAATGGTTAAATCTCACTAGATAATAAAGAATTGCCACATTTCCTACTGTCCCTCTCAGGGTCAGTACCTAATCTGACAAAAAAAAAAAAACAACAACAAAAACCAAACAACAACCAAAAAAAAAAAAAAAAAAAAAAAACCAAGAAAACCTGTCAAAGTCTAAGACAGAAAACTGAGGTAAATTATTTGTCTGTTAGAAGACATCCTAAATTTTCCCCTACTCATCAAAAAGCCACAGTTAAAACTCGAGTCTCACAGAAAAAAGACAGATCACATAGCCTTTCTCTGCATATACAATGTGTCCTCAAGTCTACAGTACAACTGTCTGATGATCCACATCAGACTTCTATTCTTGTGTCAAGCCTCAGCTGTAAAACTGTTCCAGAGATGTTGCAATGAAGAAGAGACACCACAAAAAAGTCTGTCAATATGCAAACATCTATGCACACGCACTTGTCATCAGTACTGCCTACAGTGGCAGGACCAGAAAAAAAGTGCGCGTGGCAAAAATACACAAAGGGAATAAGGAGCCAGTGATGTTGTGAAAGACTCACAGGCAAGAGCATTCTCTGCCTCTTAAGGATAGGGATACACCACATAAGATGTACAGCATGATTTTACAGCAAAGATTTTTTCCTTGGTAAACACATGGTTAGCTGTGACACCGTGGTGTCAGACAGGTGGATACCTGAGGGGCTGTTACTGTAGACTGGCTGACAGGCCAGCTAATTAGCCACCTAGATTATTTCACAGTACCTTCTTGAGATAGGCTTGAAAGAGAAACACTGCCAACTGCTGTAATTAACTGAATCCCTGTTAATAAGTTTATCAGATTAGTCTTTGATGCTTTTAGAAGTAGACTACAAAGAATTTAACTAGTACAGGACTATTACACAGACTATCCATTTAACATACACTTCTTATGAAGGTGAATATTGTTGTTACTGGACAGAGAGATATATCTCTATAGGTGATTATGTCAGCACCACTGTCAGCCTTTCTGCTTTTTCGGCTTGAGAAGATGGGTGGGGAAGAGTTCAGAAGGGAAAATTGCAAGAAAAACTCAAAACCCCTAAGTATTTCAGTCTTTAAATATAAGTTACCCTAGGAAATATGACGAAAACCAGCTTTACAACCCAAAATTACCATTGGTTAACCTCTCATTGTGTGAACACCTATTCAATCCGTGCACACTAGGCAGCAACCATACTGTTAAAGTGCAACAGAATTATTTTATGCCTATAATAGGGCAACATGTTGCAGGTCTTTACCCTGCTGCACACACCTCAGTACAGTCATGCTTGTTGCTGTCAACTAGCCCACAGTAACTCATTAAACGACAGCAATTCAGTACTGACCTAGATTGCTGCTCCTGTTGTAATATAATGTCATACGCACATATCTGAACAAGTTTTAATCTACTCACTGGGTAATACCAGCAGTTAACCCCTGAATTTAGGTAGGGTAGCAAGTTCTGTGGCTGCATCAAGATCAGTCTTTCAGTTCTACATCTTACAGAATTTGACCTGTTTCTAACCCATCATATGTGTTGCAATCATAGAAGTGAGAGGAGTATGGATAAATCCCCAGCTTCCCAGAGCAGTAATAGAGCTTTGTCACATTTTATTTAAATTCTTTGAGATCCACAAAATTTTGAAAGTATTCTATGCTATCACTCAATGCTGACAATGAAATTCTACCTTTCCCATTATCAAAACACTCAAACATATTATAGCTCAGGAACAAAGATGAGAAACACAGCTATAAAAGACATATAAAAAAGGTCTCTTGTATTTGAACTGCTCAGAGGGGAAAAAAAAGTCACTGCCCTTTCTCCATCACCTGCACGCATTTAAATATTTTCTGCACAGTATCCACCATATCGAAGCACTGAAGAATATCACTAACAAAAACACTAAGGAAAATCACAAAATTGCTACCAGGCTATATAAATGAGCAGTAGAATAATTTTCTAAAATGATTACCTACTAATGATAGCTTTGAGGGTATAAAACACTAAGTCAGTGCCAGATCATGCTCTGGAATAACATGATAATATTTCCTCTACCTAGGTAACTGGAACAATCACACCATTTATGATAATGACATTATAAACAGCCTTATGTCACTAGACTAAGTACTCCCTGTAGTTAGAAATGTTTTTGTTATTCCACTTGCGGAAATGTTGAAAATGTATGCAATGTACATCTGTGTTCTTGATACTACCTATCTAAAAAACAGAATACAATTTTTTACATGATTTTGACAGATACCAGACCACATCACTGCATGGCCATGTGATGATCTGATCTATGTCTCTTTGGACACTGGAATTTGGAATTCATGAGGGTAGTCAGCTGTTGGCTTCTCTATCTCCCAGGAGCAGTATACACGTAAAAGATAATCACAGCTTTCATTCATATTTTTTAAAAGTTTCTATCCATTTTTCTGTCAGAGATAACCTTGAAAATGTAAAGGAAACAAAAATGATAGACAGATTACTGGGTTTGAAAGGATTGAGATCTACATTGAGTTTCAGCAGAAGGCTGGAAGTGTGAAACCTAAAAATGCACACACCCTTCCAAACAACTTAACTAAACCTGAGGTATATCAAGAACCTATGCACAAAAAAAAAAAACAACTCTCCCTTGTCCACGTTACCTAAGAAAGTAAAGTAGGGAGTTTCTTAGCTAGCTAAACAGAAACAACTGCACTTATAATTAGCTGGAGATCAAGTAGCCCATGTCTCATGGCCATGAGAACAGTGCACAGCAATCTTTAGCCAGAGAGAATCAGAAAAGACGCTGTCTTGCAGGCCCTTCCCAAACTTAATTTCTACATTATTTCTCATGTTTCATCCCCCTTCTCCTTGAAGAGTTGCTCTATTTTCTTGACATCACCCAGCCTGAGAAATATTTCCCATTTGTCTTCATATTTATGTGTCATGGAGAAAACTGGGGAGAGTGACAGAAAGCTATCTTCAAGTACATAAAGAGATGTTATAAAAAGAACAGGAATCAATTATTCTCCTTAATTAATGAGGACAGAAGAGGAAGTAATGAACTTAAGCAGCATCAGGGGAAATTTAGGTCAAATTCAGTTACTGCGTGAAGTTTCACGCAGTAAGAAGAGGAGTTAGTCAAATGAACCAACCGTCAAGGGAAGTTAAAAAGTTCTCATCAGCAGTGCACAGCCAAGGTTAGAAACCTCCCTGGAGGATAACTGAGGAAAAATGAAGCCATTCCTATACCCTCAGTGGGAGAACGGACAAGAGGTTAAACTCAAAGGTTCTTTGAACATTCACAGTTCTCCTTTCCTCTTTTGTTCTTCTTTCCTCCTTACCAACACCCTACTTTTTAATGTTGTGTGAAGCATTCTACATTGGATAGTCAATGCTCTTTCAAAGCTTCACAAGAATATTATATTTATTACACATTATTTTATGTATTAAATAATATTATTTAATATTTTTAAAGCCTTTCTTTTCCAAGTCCTGTAGCTTTCTGTCATGTCAGAGCATGTCACAGGAAAGCCATCCAAGAACCTGTCACAACTGCTCTTTACCAAGGCACAGTTCTCATTCCATGAAAGAAACATGGGAAGACAAGCAATACTAGCACAGTTCTTTGTAAAGCCCATCTCTCATTCTCTTTCTCCCTTTTTATTTGTGTGTCATCCATATGAAAATACAAATACAGAAATTTTTTTCTTCCAAACTTGAATTTTTTTGGTTTTTGTTTTAAAAGAGAAAGTCCAGGCATGCTTTTTTATTACTATTGTTACTTTTCCTGGGTTTTTTTGAGAACAGAGTAAACCAAAGTAAATCTGATGGGGGGAAAGTATGTGGTTCTTATTTTAGTTTTTACTAGGATTTCTAAAGAGTTCTCATCTCTGTTGTTGCTTCCTATTTAAAGAGGAACTGAAAAAGGATAAAATTTTAAAGTAAAAGCACTAGGAATGACTTTCAAAAAGTGAACTAAAAAAGGATTCTTTTCAATTTCCTTTTAATGTCACTTGCCACCTGACTTTTACCTACAAGACTTTGACAAGAGAGATATTACTTTTATTTTAATATTTTAAAATATTTTATAAATTAAAAGAACCCACAAACATTCCCAAATATAAAAATTAGAGAATTCTACAAATTTCTTCCAAATCTTGCATATCTTTTCCCACTTATCCACACAGAGAGTATTTTTATAAATACAAGCATATAGTAATAAAGAGATATACAGAAACAGCCTATATTCTTGTGGACAAAGAACTGTCTGGGAAAGATAAAAGAAAGAAAAAAAAAAGAATAAGCCTTCTAATCATTTCAGTTTTCTAATCAAAAACCTCTGCTGGCATTTCTCTAGACATCAGGCACATTTCAGCATTTTGCAGAATGCAAGGTGCAGAAGAAGCAGGACTTGAGATTTCTAAATTTTTGTTGGAACTGTTACTCACACTAAGGTAAGGAGAGATTCATTTCACCATCTGGATACCTTCTACAGGAGGCTGGGACCATGGCCATTTTGGTTAAAATATGCCTCACCTTAAGATAAGCATCTAAAATCCTTTAGATGGGCTGTAGGTTGGAGATCCCTCACTCTAGATGGAAACTAGGCAGTAACTAACATGTCTGAGATTTCTGAAGTTAACTAAGAAAACATTCAATTTTCTTTGACTTCCAGACAACTTTAGGACATCACAGCTCTAAACTCTATACACACAATCAGTGAGGAACCAATTTGTCCTAGGGACCTTACTGCTTAATCAGACAGGTCAGTGAAGACAAAGAAACACAAAGTGATAGTGTAACTTAAAGAGATCAAAGCAGGACAATGACAATAAGACATGTTGTCTCCTCAGTCCTGCCTCTTCTTCCTTAAAGCAAACCAAAATACATAACAAAGAGGCTTGTATCCTGCTTACTTCCATTCTGCAACCTGCAGGTGTAAATGCTAAGGATATAATGAACTCATCCCTTTAGATTAATCTACTGCATAATCTACAGTTATATAGCTACAATTGCAGATATTCTATTCAATTAGCAGTCATTTCCTGTCTAGTTTTAATTTAGCTAGAGAAAAGCAAAGAAATCCTCTAACCATGAGACATACCTACGCTAACACAGTCCATAATGAAAATCTCACAGATATTTTCACCACTACTGCTGATATATCATCTAGGTTAGGCTATTCACCACTCCATTCACAATGACATTACACACTCAACTGGAGCCTAGATATGTTTATACAGATATAACCACACCTTATCTTCATTAGCACAACACTACCAAGCCAGCCTAATGGTTGAAAGACCATAGGATTCCTGTTGGAACAGTTGCTGGCCTCACTGTTGGAGGAATAAGTTAAAAGGAACACTAAATAAATGTATATTGGTCAGAAATAAAGATCAATACAGGTGATGAGATGATCACATGACTTTGAATGCAGCTCTCCGTTCACTCCAGTGTAATAGTTTGCTTGCAGAATACCTTGCCTTTCAGTTAATATCAATGCAAAGAAAAAAGTGCCAACACGAAATTCCATATGAACAAATCATCGGGGGCTTATCAAGTACTGCCTGGTAAATGCCAAAAAGTCTATCCATGTTTAGCACTCTAACTAAAGAAAGGTTATACAGCTAAACGTCACTTTTGTCTGTGGATAAAAATTGTTGAAGTGGTGAGACATCCCATGACCTTGGATAACAGCTATTTCCTTCTCCTGTTCTGGTACTGTAAAAATTCATGTCCAAATCCGGTAGGGCAAAGGAGCTAAAACCACAGAGGCTTCCATTAAATTCAGGGAACTAATAGGAATTAGATTCAGATCCCTGAAGTGCACTTTAAAGTCTAAGTGCAAACTCCTAAACATTTTTAATATACTATTGTATACCAACCAGTTACTTTATTCCAGTAAGATTTGCCTTTCTTCTTAGAGATGACCCCAAACCAACCTACATTGTTGGAATAAGGCACAGCGCGCAAACTTTCATTGGTTTTGTTCCACTTCATTTCCCCTAAGATTATTTTAATTTTTCTTCCAGAAATTGTCAGTATTCATTACAACTTTCTAAAACAAAAATACCCCAGTTCTTTTCAGCTAATTCCTTCCAATGTTCTCCCCAAAGCATATCCTTTCAGCTACAACACTGATAGGAACTGCCACAGAAAACATGTAGTTAATAATAAGCAGCTCGCAGGTTGCAGGCTGTTTTTATTTGCCTTGTATTACAAAACACAAGCTCCAGGAAGGCTTAACATAATAATAATTCCCCAGAAACAACACAATTTAACGCTATTTAGACTGTTTTAGATCCAAGAACCTTAGTACCTCCTCCCATCAACTGAACACAAAGTTATTTTCCTCTCTGTTCACAGACATCCTTTCTGAAACTCGGTCAACAACATGGTTGGACTGATCTAGTTTAAAAGCCTAAACTTTAAACTAAGGCAGAAGATAATAATGACTAACTTTGGGACCCTTTTTGTTTGCTTGTTGTTAGAACATAAGCTTAAACTCTTGGGTTGATGAAATAAAGCTTTGTTCCATAAAAAATACTAGAAATCTGTACTATTAAAAAAAAAAAAGAAAATATGATATGTAGTCACAGAAGCCTTGTACTTGGACAATTTCACTTTCAACTTTCTCATTAATCTTGGGGAAGTATGATGAGACTGATTATTGCATTGGGCTTGCATCACAAGGTTTTGGTAGCAGGGCGGTCTACAGGAGTGGTTTCTGTGAGAAGCTGCTAGAAGCTTCTCCTAT
The DNA here is from genome assembly GCA_013398155.1 of Pedionomus torquatus. NCBI lineage: Eukaryota > Metazoa > Chordata > Aves > Charadriiformes > Pedionomidae > Pedionomus > Pedionomus torquatus. Next base: position 545,979 of record VZRU01004537.1, on the reverse strand, counting down.
GTCCTATAAAGTCTATGCCAGTCAACTTCAAGATGGACCTGCTGCTGGCCGAGGCCAACCCCATCAGCAACGGTGGTAGTGCCTCTGAGATAACATTCAAGCGGGAGTGTGGGGAAACCTCTGTGACAGCAACCAGGAGAGAGGAATGAGAGAAAGTACTGTGTAGAAACCAAGGTCAGTGAAGAAGGATAGGGTGGGAGGTAGAGGTTTCAGGTACCACAGCAGCAATTTCTCTGCAGCCTGTGGTGAAGACCACGGTGAGGTAGACTGTCCCCCTTCAGCCCATAGAGGTTAATGGTGGAGCAGATATCCACCTGCAGCCTGTGAAGGACCCTACACTGGAGCGGGTGGGTGCCCTACGGAGACTGTGATTCCACAGAGAGTCTGTGCTGGCGCAGTGTCCTGGTAGGACTTGTGGCTCTGTGGAGGGAGGAGGCCATGCTACAGCAGGTTTGCTGGCAGAAGCTGTGACCCCACAGGGGATCCAAGCTGGAGCAGTCTGTTCCTGAAATTCTGCACCCTGCAGAAGGACTCATGCTGGAGAAGGTCGTAGAGAACTGTATCCTGTGGGAAGGAGCCCACACTGGAGCAGGGGAAGAGTGTGAGGAGTCCTCCCCCTGAGGCAGGAGTGGCAGAAATCACATGTAATGAACTGACTGCAACAACCATTCCGTCCTCCTGCGTTGTTCAGGGGAAGAAGGTTGGAAAAAAGCTGGGAGTGAAGTTGAGCCTGAAAAGAGCAGGAAAGTGGGGACAGGGGGGTAGATGTTTTAGGGGTTTTATTTCTCATGAACCTACTCTGAATAGATTGGTAATAAATTAATTTTCCCCAAGTCAAGTCTGTTTTGCCTGTGACAGTAGCTGCTGAGTGATCTCCCCGTTCTTACCTTGACCCACAAGCCTGTCATTATATTTTCTCTCCCTCTGTCCAGATGAGGAGGGGGAGTAACAGAGCAGCTTTGGTGGGTATCCAACAGCCAGGCAGGGTCAACACAACACAAACATCTAATCAACCCCCTGACAATTCCAAATTCAATTGAAGGGCTCTGTCAAGCAGAAATTTCCCTCTTACCTTCCAGTTTATGAGCTTAGAAAACAAACACAAGTCAAAAAGCCCCATTGAGAAAAAGACTTTTCCAGTGTTCATATTAACATTACAAAAATCTAATTTGAGAAAATACAAATTAGTAAACTGCTTAGAAGCTCTACATTGAAGGCTTTGTGCAGACAGGAAAAGGATTAGAAAGCATGTGCACCAAGTGACAAGATGTTAACCATCCAGGTTAGCAATGTGGAAAAAAGCAAAGAGTTTTGAAAAAGGAAAAAAGAATGGGAAACTTAAAGTAAATTTGGAAGGCAACAAGGATAGGCAAAAGAAAGAAGATAGATTGATTGTGACCAGAGATGGTAAGGAGATTCGCCAGGGGAAAAAGAAGGCAAACAGAGAATTGAAAACCAGTGTTATTTAGAGGACTCAGCAGAGAAGTACCTAGGAGGGATACAGCTGGAGAAAATCTATGCTGACAGTAACAGATCTGTCAGTCACAAAGGAGAAGTGCTACCCTAGGAAAAGCCAATTTAGGCATCAGGAAGTATCAGAAGGGATCACATTACGCAAAGGAGTTCAAAAATACAAGTGAAGGGATGAGTAAACTGGACTGGCCCAGGCACTGCATTAAGCGCTGTACTGCAGAGACAGAAATCCTAGTCTATTTCTATGACAGTTACTGCTTTCCTAGAAAAAAAGGGGCTATCTGTAAAGGAAGAAGGGTCCACCAAGGCTGTGAAAACAGCAGGAAAGTACTACGTCTGGGCAAATTATAAAGAGCAGTAAAAAGGCACCACCAGGTCGTATATTTTTTAAACAGTTCAGAGTGCATCCATGTTGAAACCCATGACAGAGAAGAAGATTTCAAGGCCTAACACTGATTCGGACAATTAAGATGTCTTGGAAATTCATCACCTTCCCAGTTGTGTTAATTCTTCTTCCTCTTGTGTGGCTTAGTTATTAGAATTTAAAATTAATTTACAGTGTGTTTCTCTGAAATATCACAATTGGTGATCACAGAAACAATTACGATATAAAAAAAAACATTCAAACTCCCACTTTTGGACAGCATGAGTCAATGGACTTTTTTGAAGACAAGTCAAAAAGCCTATTTTTATGCAGATATTCCCAGTACTTAGTGTGATTTGTACCCCAAATTTTACTTCAAGATTCTGTGTGAAGCAAGACAGCAGATGTGCCCACTTTGCTTTGAGAAACCCAGGATGGGTGCCAGGCACAGTACAGCTCAAGTAGTACTGGGTTAACTGGCCCTGCTAAGAGGCACAGGATTTGTTCCCAGTCATGACATTGGCTGACACAGCCACAACTTTTGTATTACTTGCCCAAACTCATTCAAAGCTAGGTAAGCCGGCATATGCCTGCATGATTTAAAAGCAAGCAAAGAATTAATTTGCCCAAAGGAAAAATATTTTATGAAGTTTTCAAAGGAAGCAGCAAGAATATTTCCACAGTTGAATGTACAGCTTAATTTCTTCATGTGCTAGACAGGAAAACTGCCATTTAGAAATCTCAGTTTGAAGGCTTATTTTTCAAATCCTTATTGCAGAAGAAAGATCTCTACTCCTTTTAAACCTATGGAGCTATATATATAGCCAAAGATACTTCTATGTATTAAATATATATTACAGATATTTTTAAATATATAGGTTTTCCTAGCTTTACTTCACCTATAGTCAAAATAATGATTCAACCTGCTGTTTTAAGGATCCCATGTTTAATAATTCATCTCAGCATTCCACGCTATTGCTGTTTTAATAGACTTTACAATACATCCTGTCTTCATCTCACCTGCTTGCTGTCACATTTGTATAAACAACAACAAAACCAAACACTTACAATTATCTCCACCACTGGAATTAAAAGTATTTATTGCAAAACATATGGTTCACCTGCCTCAGAAACAAAAAAGCTCAGACTTCTCAAACCATAAATTAACATCAGCATCATTCCACCTCTATTGAATAGCACAATGAGCAGAAGTTTTCATGTGTTCAGGCTTGCCATTTAGAAAAGTTTCTAACTTAATGAAAGATGAAATCTAAATTTCTCAGCAGTTTCAAAACCTGTTGTTATTAAAAGTGCAAATATTTTGGTTTTTCTGGTTTGCGTGAGTGTTGTTTTGGTGAAGAGTGTTGATGTTTTTTTTCAGCAAGCTTAGACTGTTACAAACCAATACGGAGACAATTCCCGATTAGTAGCTTTGATTTTGACTCCTGCTTTGCTAAGACAGTTTATTGTATGGAAAATAAAATTCCTAATAAAGCAACATATTTCCTTTTACAGTAGAGAACATGTTGTCTATGAGTTTGTTATAAACTATAAATCTGTGCTGAAACACAAGAGGAAGGAAAAATTATCAAAAGACATCTGGGACCTGAACACAGATAAAACTTACTTTCACCTCAGGTTTAAAATTGCAGCTTTAAAATTCACAATTTGTTCTAAGAACAATATTAAATATTTAAAGTGCACTTTGTACTACCATCAGATCAGAAAAGAGCAACAAAGCACTTTATCAGGCAACATAACCCCCATTAATATTTTTCCTCTGATTTTAAAGACATATTTCATATCACTCAATGGATGGAGAAACAGTGATGGAAAGTGCTGTCATTCTGCCAAAAGCACATACAGAACAAGACAAGTGAGAGCAATTAAATTTCTGATCAGGATAATAATTTAACTGCAGATCTGGAGACTATAATCATCTGAAACATTTGAGCAGTATAAAATATTACAAGAACTATGTTCCATAAATTATCATACATGGCTCATCACCTGAAGGCACCTCACCTGAAGGTATGTAGTGGCTTCCTACCCATCCCCCAAGAGATGATGTATCTTCTAACAGCAAAGACCACAAAAAATAGAAGGGTCACAGACCATACAAAGAAATGTTTGTGCATCCATTCCAAACAATATGGAGACAATTTCCAAATGCAGGGTCATCATTCTCATTAGCTTCCTTTGGCTGGGTAGTGCCTTTATTGCCAAGACACTTGATTTATCAAAGGAAAAAGTAATCTGATGCTTCAAGCAATCATTGTCCTGCTTATGTACAGAGCAAACTAGGTTTTAGCCTCCTCACAATAAATTGAATTGATATTTCACCATGATGAAGATAACATAGGGTGGGTGTCCCTTATTCAGTCATTATACAATGTCATGCCCCTAAGAGCTCAAAGATTCAGCATAGTGTTTAAGAACATCTACAAAAGGCCAGGCCTTGAGAATTAAAAAGCACCTTTTTACTGATACTCCAGTGTGTCACAGACCTTTCTGCTAGCTTAGGAGAAAGTGGTAAGTGATTTCTTCAGTTGACAGAGAAAAAGCATGGCTACTTGTTAATGCATCTGGCGCAGCTGCTTTATCACAGCCATTCTAAGGCAAATAACTTGGGGTGACATTCATCTCACTTCATTTTAGCAGTCTAAAAATCAGGTGTATAACCTAATCTATTCATTTAGTTCTACTTAAAAGTCAATGAAGAAAACCAGGCCCCCTCCAGCAGACTAGGGATGAGACAAGCCCTCAGTACATCCTCAAGCAGTCAGATAGATTGTCCTCCATGAGCAATGGAGAGATACTTCACCTGTTCAGGCTCAACATTCTTTAAATTGCTAGAGGTTGGCAAGATGAATCCAGCCATCACAGGGACTTTTCTGAAGTTACCTATATGTTCTCATGGAAGTCTTACTTTATTGTTTGAACAAAGGGAATTTAGGCAGCCAAACTTGCTTGTTTTCAAAGCTTGCATGTGCTTGCTGTACATTGACTGTCCACCTGTGAGGCCAACTGCACGGCCACTTGTCAAAGGCATGTGGCAAGGATAAGATCACTAAAGGCTTCAGTGATCTTTACACATGAAGGCACTTTGGCTGCATAAGGCAGCAAACAGGATGGTTAGAACTGCACTCGCACATCATGGGGTATTTTAGGGACCTGACTTGACAGCTGAGTTGTGGTAACTACCCTCAAGCCCACCACAGCCCACTCCAGCAGGGAAGTAAAACATGCAAACTGAAACCACCTCTTCAGAAGCCGGGTGCGTGCAGAGCTCGCAAGCAGCCAGATAATGCAGTTCAGTGGTGGCAAGTGGGTTAACTGCCCAGCCACCTGTCAAACTGTGGCAACCAAGCAGCTTGGGAACATCTGACCGTGCAGCTAGTTTCACATCAGTTTTAAAGGACAGCTTCCTTGTATACAACAATGCTGCCACAGCATGGAGACAGCTCATAATTTGAACTTGAGAGCTGTGGGGTTTTTGGCAGAAGATCTAACCAGGCACACCACTGAGAGAAAGCAGACATCCTTTATTTTGATCTATTGTAGGGAACAGCTTTTCCAATTAAATAGCGCTTTTTGAAGCTTAGATATTTCCACTTCACAAAAACAGTTCCACCAAGCTTGTGTGGACAAGACTTCCACCACTTTTTGCCAGAAGTGTGATGTTTTTCTGCTGTGTTATACCCCCATATGGGCTCCAGTCTGAACTCAGTGGAAGGCAGCATCTCACTACATTTTTCATCATAACACCGTGTGACAAAAGCACTTATCCTGCCTTCTGAGTAATGAGGCTTCTTCCAAATTTAAAAAAAAAATTACTGTCACTACAATTTACATTTAACAGTGTCTTTCTCAGCTAGTATTGGGAAAATACTATGAGGAGAATTCATAAACATTAATTTGACTAAAAGCATACATTTGCTTTGACAGCTTTCACAAGGGTCACTGTTTTTCTTTCTCGGATATTCATTCCCTTTTCTTCTTTGTGAAGCTGCTTGTGAGAAAGCTACATCTGGGCAAACAGATAGGAAGGTTTGTGAAAGAACACTTCACGTGGCTGTGAAGCCTCTCATGTCCTCCCTGCCGTCAAAAGATTCAGACATCAGAACAAATAATACAAACAGTCCAACATGACAAAAATAAAGATCATTGAATAGTTACACAAGCTTGTAGAAGAAAACGGAATAACAACCCCTCTATAAAGCATTTCTCAGCCATTTGTCTGAAAAAGCTTTAAAATAAAGTTCCAATCTGCTTTAGTTAAGCACAAATTATTGGACTCAGTATGGCAGAAATTAGATGAGTTCCTACTATATCTGCATCATAAAAAAGATTAGAGTAGATGGTTTAATAGTCCCTTCTGGCCTAAAATCCTATGAAGAAGAAGAAAAAGCTGTTGCACTGTTCACTTTTTCAGCAAATATAGCAAATAACCCACAGAAAATGGGTTATTTTTCCCTCAGTCAAAGCACATTATAAAAAAACATTCCGGTTTCTTGAGGCCCACTGTAAAACCCTCCTTGTATAACCATCACATTCCAAAGAAAGAGAGGAAAAAAAGACCCAGAAAGGCACTCAGACAAAGCATTTGCTGAACAATTTTGAATAATGAACAAATTAGTGGGGAAAAAAACCTGTTTGTGGATAATTCATGAACAGAAAAGAAGACGACATTGATCAAATAAATTATTCGCTGTAAATAGTTCATTCAGCTCTGGCTTCAACACACGTTACCAATTAAATCAAACAGAGCCCAGTCCCATAGCAATTATTTAGGAAGTGCAATCTGGCCACTTGAAAGCAAGTCCAGATTGCTTAAACTGTTTCTTTTTTTTGTCGATATGCCATTTTTCCCTTCTCTCTGAGTTAGGCCACTCTTGCCTACCTGTAACACCACTCAACATTTTTCAGCTCGTTTAGCATATCTTCAAGTTTGTAAAAACTATTGCTGTCCCAGCTGCAATTGCCCTTAGTAAAATAAATTCTCATTCTTCATTAGTACTTGCTACGGAAGCAGGTCTCAGCAGACAAAGATCTTGATGCTACAGGTTAACCCATTTCCAGTCTCTTGTTTATCCTTCTGTTTACTTTTTTTTTTTTCCTAAAATGATTAGCTATACATCTAGGTTCGTATCCTATAAATCAGGTCTGCTTTTTTTTTTTTTGGCCAACAGTTCAGGCACTTACTTGTATTAGTATTGGGTTTCATTTCATTGAGTCCAATAAATTCTGAATAGTAATATCTGCTGCATTCATTTCAGTCTCCAACTTAAAGACTGACTAATTTACAGCTCTGTGCTCTTTGTCTCAATTCTTATTGCTTACATTCTGTAGCTCGGGCCTATTCTCTACAAACCAAATTAATTTGGTTTGCAGTCTATTTCTGTCAATAAGTATGAGCCATTTCACTTGTTACCCCTTAATATATTGTTTGTAACCCCTTACATATTGCTAAATGGGATGGCAACTGAAGCAATTCTAGACTTGCGGGTGTAAGAGTTTTTACAGCCTTAGATATGAGACAGTTCTGGTCTGTCAGTGAAGACAGGCAGACTCACCAGTCCCTGTGTACATTCATCCCACTAAAGTGAGGTCAGTGTCAGTGAGGCTCTGCAAATCACTGAAAACTGTGCCAGGCTCTAAACCAGGTTTTGCCCTAATTTAAGCAGCTTTCTACATCTATATGGATTCCACTTGATCTTCACAGGCTTCCCTAGAGATGCTCAAGGTTCCCTCAACCAGAAGGCGTGACTTAATTCTGTAAACTGCTACTAAAATGAATGACATAAGATACTGAAAAGTCAGCATTCCATACATGTAAAAAATACCTGTTCTGTTCTTGGCTGTTACTTTGGTCACTTATGACAACATCTATATTATTCTGGCAACTCAGTCAGCTCAAGGTCAGTTTCTTGACTGCCCGAAGAGCTTCCACAAAAGTTCCCAGCTGGCTGAGGCCCAGAAGATGACCTGATTCTGAAGCACAGGGCACAAATCTTGTTCATACCATCACCCTGCCCCACTAGACAGCATGGACAGAATTAATTCAAGATACTTGACTTTAAGACCTCAACAACAGCCAAAGGCAAATCTAGCTGTCATTTCTTTTAGGACATGAAAGGGTAATAGTATCAGAAAAAATAGAAGCGCAGGCTTGTGTTGTCCTCAGTTAACAACCTATGTTTCTCAGCCAAAACCAGGAAGTCTGTCAACCTCATTAGTACCAAAGTGTGGGATCTTACTTTTCTTTGTCTTTTGCTGTGTCAACAAACTTATATGGGCATACGCATTAGTATGAACATTAATTTCAGGATATGGTTTTATCAGCCATGTGGAAAGCTCACATATCTCCTTGTTCTGTCATTGTGGAATGACAAGCAGAATGTTTTGTAGCCAAGTAACTTTTACCACAATGTCTCAAATATTTTATAGATACTTTTACTTCTCACATTCTCCCAGCTGGGCTTCACCATTATGGCAGGAGCACCACCACTGTTCCCCCACCATGGATCTAACAGCACTGTGCAGGGGCATGGTGGCTTGTTTGGCAGGAAGCTTGTGAGCTGCTGATCATATACGCAAACAACCCCCAGACACATACCCCAGACGCCCTAGCTCTAGATACCTTAGCCAATGAGCCTACCTAGGAGACCCCTTGAGCAATGAAAGCTATGTGACCATGACCAATAGATGACCACAGTTCACATCTGAAGAGGCTATAAAATGGGGCTCCCACCATAGAGCCCCTTTACTGGTTCTCCTTGAAGCAGTGGGTCTGTTGTAAAGAAGATACATTTAAAGGCCAAATGATTTTGCACTGAGTTCCTTACAATGCAAACAATCAAGGTTTTGCCTTGATAAAAGATGTAGCATCACAGTCGGTATGACTTGACTTGGGATGTCCTGCATAAAAATTATGCCTTTTCTATATAATTTCCTATTTTTTCAAGAACATTATAGTCACTGTAGTTGTATTTGAAAATAAACCTTTAAAAGATTTCATCCTATGAATGTATTTTTGTAGAAGTTTGTATACATATGTATGCACACATGAAAAATACATAACAAATGTTGAAAAAATTTTTTGTCTTACTCTGCTTACTAACAGAAAAATCCAGATTCCACACAGGAATGCAACAACTTGTTGGTATTGAAGAAAATTTCAAAGTAACACAAAGAAATTAGGTTCACACTATGCTAAGAAATAAATAGATAAGCAGAAGTTTTCTGAGAAGCTGCTGCAATTTTGTAGTAATACCTACACCCAGCTAAACAACGGTTTAGCAAAGCAAATTCAAGATCCTAACCAGGTTAGGTTTGCCACTGGGGGAGGAGCTGGGCAGCAGGCAGGGAGATTTGCACAGAGTAATCTTCCAAAGTATGAAGGGCAGCATGACAAAAATCAAGATTCTTGTAAGAAGAAATATGCTCAAGGCTGCATTCTCAGAAGAAACAGTTGGGGTTATTTCGTTAGACGAAAAATTAAACCTGAAAGATCAGTGAGACTCAACAGCTATTTAGGTGACAATAAAGATGCCTGCATGTAATACAGTGGAGAAAGCAAAAGCAGTAGAGAAATAACGTGTTCAGAAATGGTGGCCAGACAGGCAAGTCAAGCAGAAACACAGCAAACAATTGAGATAACATGGTTAGGAAACAGCAAGAAGAAATAGCTGCAACCAATTTGCACATAGATAAGGACAGGGACAAGTGCTCTGATAGTACAGGCTGAAGGGTCAGATCAGATGATCTCAAAGCACGTTACCAACTCATTAATTAAGCCAGCTTCATACCCCTGGTGAGCTAGGTGCTCCAACTTGATAGTCATCACAAAAGTCACAGAGTGGTTCAGTGGTTTTGATCAAGGTGGGAACACCACCCAGGCAGTACAAATCCTCTAACAGCTGCTCCCAGCACCAGCCTGTCCGCTATGCTTTGGGGACAAGAGAACTCACTTTGTGAATCCAACTGTAGTTATGATCATTCTAGCAATAGAAATCATTCAGGAACACTATTTGAATGTTCAGCTCCCACAAACACAACACAAAAAGGCATCTTTACACAGTTCCTTAGTAATGGAAACTTTCCACCTTTCAAAGTGGAGACAGAGCTAGAAGTTAACCAGTCAATAACATCATTTACAAGTGAGAAAAACGTCAACGTAATTAAGAGACAGATCCTGTAAGATGTTCAGGACACTCACAGCCACTCATCTCAGGCTTTAGCACTTGAAAAGTTTCCCATTTGCTCATTGTGAGCCCCACAAAGGGGTTAATAGAATAAGTGTCTATTCCACAAAACCAAGATGCTACCATTTCCCAAACTATTAGCTTTTGTTTTATACCAACAAACATTATGTAGCAACCTTTCAAATTAGATCTTGTAGATTAACAGATGCTTTTAAAGTCAAAATCAAAGTCATGATCAAACTCAAGAAATTCAGTTATACCTCAGATATGAAGCCTGTTTATTTGGATACAGTTTACTCCAAGGACTAACCTGGACTCACAGGTTTGCATTTTTTCAAGCATGCAACCTGAAGTGACAAATGCAAAATAAAATGGGATTAGATAAGATTTATTAACAGAAAAATAATTCAGCTGTAATCATCTGTTTCCTTCAAGTCCAAGCTTGATTAATAGTTTTAGGAAAAATGTCAAACCTTATCTGAAACTTTTTATTTGCATAAAAGTAAACCTCCTTTATTGAGCCCCTCTTCTCTTGCTTGTTATCATGAAAAGTCCTGCGAGTAACAGAGTACAATGAGGAAAACATTTGTTCTCTCTAGACAGAAGAGCTGCTGCTGTTCCTCAGAATAAAGCTGAGTTAAGGCTAAATTGGCTTCACTTGGATTTTTGTTATTGGGGAAGGAGAGGAGGGGGATAATTGTTTAAGTATTTAAAAAAAATAAAAATTTTTAGAATTTTTTTATGACTCACCCAGATTTGTAAGACTTTTCTTCTGAACTCCAGTCCCTAACATTGCAGTAATATGTATTCCTGATGTCATATATAAGTGGCCCACACACCATTTCTGTGTTTCTTTTGTTTTTCTTTTTTGAAAATCTGTCCTTCCTCCTCCTCAGTCAAATAGTATATCAATAACATCCAGAAATCAGCTGGGTAAAATAATGTTTGTTTGTTGCTTTGTTGTTTGGTTTATTGGCTTTTTTTAATTTTAAAATGCTGAGCCTTACAGTTTCATGCTACATCTCCTTGTACACTTTCTGGGGAGGAAAAGTTTCAAATTTAGCATAACAGCCAGAAATAGTTCATTTTCTTTACCATACATATTTTTTTAGTACTGAAGGGTCATTTCTGTCCTCTCCAGAAAAAAACCAAACCAAAACAAAACAAAAAAAGCCCAAACCAAAACTAGAAAGGGCCCTCCCCCCCCTCAATAAAACACAAAAACAAAACCCAAATGTGTTGACCAAAAACATGCAAATAAAACATAGACTTTGAATAACTTCTGTGGGAGCTCTTCAAAAAAATAGTCCCGTATATCATCTTTCACAGGGATAAAAAGACGAATGCATTCTCAAGGTACATGTGAAACTGAAAAGGCTATGTTGCCTTTGCTTATAGGACTTAAAAAAATTACTATTTGATTATCAAATCCAGTTCTAAATACTGGATCCAGTGTAGATTGTTATACTCCAGAAGCTTGGCTGCAACACAACTATAAACTTATTCCTTTATCTCTTCTCATGTATAGGACCTCAGGCTAAATAAAATAAATCTTCAAACTTAAAAATATATAGATCTACATTTTACAGGGCCAAGTATACTGTCCACATCCAATAAAACTTGACAGCCCATGGAATCATACAAGTAAGCAATTGCTTTTCTAGCATTATATGTCTAATAACATTCTAGCATTAAAAAAAAAAATAAATAGAAAATAACATTAGGTAAATGCCATAGTTTCTTACTTATGCCACTATGTCATTGGCTGGGGTCCTGGAAGCCATAAAAGTATCAGATAAGCAAACGCAAAGCAAAATATAAAAAAGGACAAAAGATTTGGTATTATATTTAGGAAATTATTTCTGTTTCTTTGTCAGTAAAGCAACACAGATATAATTAGCAAAACATGGCAGGACCGACACACTCTTAATCCTCAAGGTTCAGTATAGCCATTACGGTTTTGTCACATATCCTTATTTGGTAATTTTTAAAATGTTGTTCCATAACCTACATTTTCAAAAGTCAATTTTTTTAAAAAAAGTTTTGCTTCTTCCTTGCTGGAAAACAGTTAAATGTTTACTTCAACATAGGCTCCATCAATCTCAAAACAACTTAAATGTGTCTTAAAAGTCACATGTTTAAAATCCTTCAAAGAATTAGGGGTTTTATGAAACGCTGTATTCAACATCAGAAGGTGTTCTCCACATTGAATATACCCAGGGTTTTTACTATACATCTTTATTTACAAAATGTATAGGAAGCATCATTCCCTATCTAGTGCCGGAATGCAGCCTGTCCTGGTGCACCCAACCTGCTTCTGTATTTTCACAAAATTGCTATTCCAACATTCTGCTCTTCTACAAACACTTCAAATACATTAATCAACCTGTCAGATTCACTTTAACACTATTTCCAGGACACTTCTGATCTTAATTCTGGCGTGCAATACTTTTAAAGTATCCAATACAATACACAGAGCTTTTTAAATGATTGTTGTTTTATGGTTTTGCGCCTTCCGTTGTGTTACAGACAACAGCCCATTAATCACGTCAATTGAGTTTGTGTGTATGATCCTCATAGCTTTTCTCCAATTTGTTTGCAAACTGTTTCAGCCTTTATTAGCATGCAATACAAATACAAGTGATATAAAGTCTCTATGCAACAGAAGATCCCAACATTTCAACTGCTGATTTTGTCCCAAAATGGAATGGGAAAAAAAGGAGAGAAGAAAATTTGTTTCCTCAAACCAGTAAGTCAGAAAATAATTTCAGAACAAACTGATTTTTCCATATGAGGTTAGGAACCAGATGTCCCTACACTCCTCCTGTGGGCCTGATCCTTGAGCCACTCTGCATGTCCCAAAACACGTGCAAGCATTTGCCTGAGGAGGGAGTGGGAGAAAGGAGGCATATACTGCTTTCTGCTCCTTCTTCATGAAAGAGAATGAGGATCACAAACACCACGCCAGGTAAATGTCAAAGTAGGAAAATTAATTGTGATTTATTGTTGAAAGAATTAAATAATTTCTATTCAGGTTAAAAAAAGCAAGGAGTACAGTACTTCGTTTCAGTTTTCAAACAAATTAGATTTTAAAGCCCAGTAAAATGTAAGATCTAATTGCTTTTCACAGAGGAGATTGCAAAGTATTTGTGCCACCTAAAGAGCATACAAAACTCAGGGCAGAATTTTGATGTCACCAGGTACCTCCCCATAAAAACATCATAAAAAAACACAAAACCTCTTCTGGCTTTTACTACAGGATAACAGAGAAAGCATGCTAAAGTCATCTTCATATTCACAAGATATTTTATAATTTCAGGTAAGACAGTCTGAACAAACGTGGGACGAGGAGGAAACAGGGGACATTATTACTTGTGTTTAGAGATAGGATTGGGAGCTGGGAAGACTTCTGCAGGTGACTGATGATATCCAATGTCTAGCCCAGAAGGCTCAGCCCTGACTTGAATGTTGTAGATCAGTATTGAGTAACTTTTTCATTAATACCAGACTCCTTTTCAGGTGTCTCAGTTCAGTTGTCTGAAACACAGGGCATCCAACACCCTGTAATCACTCATATAAACCTTAGTTAATGACCCAAGACACTCTCCCAAAACTCTGAGGTATTCATGTATGACTACTGGAAGCAATAGCAGAAGTCTACAGTTGCCTACAAAAGACTTCATATCTGAGTATAAAGGCACAACAGGGCAAAAAGAATAGTGCAATAACCAGAAGAAAGTGACATAGGAGCTAAGGGACACCAGCACTTTCAGGTTCAAATGCTCTTACACCAAACCACATTCCTGTGTTAATTTTGGACTTAAACTGACAGCCCAGGAACCAAGTCACAAAAAAAAAAGTCTGTAACGCAAGATTTTTCATTTTGGATTTGACCCGCCTTTATTTTTTATTTACCAGCTTACAATATGCCTGCTGTTGTACCTGGACACACTACATTTATATTCGGCCTAACCTTTCTTTTACATTCTCATCCTTCATTTTCAATTACATGCCAAATAAACTCTGCATTGCATGAGAACACTGAAAGTGGCAGCTGAAAGACTGTTTTTTTCCCTTAAGAGATTTAAGGTGTAAAAGTAAAGATCTAAGCCTTCCTGGATGTTTCCAAGAGAAGAAATTGGCCTTCTTTATTAATGCAGTAGCTACAGACAAATCAGATAAGGCTAAGCCTCTAGAGGGTCATGTCCCAGATCACAAGGATTCCGCACAGACTGAGTGAAAAACTAGGGTCAGCTTAATGCATGCACTGCTTAAGGCTGCCTGAGTGCTTTGTAGGAATAACAACATATTTACCATTATGCATTTCTGGTGGCATGCTACAGGTGTCCCATTCCAGCCATTCCACAGCACGTAACTTGGCTGTGCTGCTCAAGACAGAAATCCACAGGAACATTTCCAAGAGCTGCGCAGAGATGCTGGCACAAATCTGAAGCTAGTGGTCAACATGGAAAGGCAAAAGGCCTGGTAAGCACCAGCTGATGTGCAGCCAGTATACAAGAAAGGGCCAGTATGAGTGTTTGATACTCTGGGAGGTGTATCATTCACAGTCTCAGTTTGGCTCCTGCTTATCAGTAAGAAAGACTGTGAACACAAGGGGAGACAGTGAAATTAACACCAACAAAACAGACCCTGGCATCGTATCTAAACCACTCTGTTTAGCCAAACCTTATTTAAGCAAACTAAGATGTTACAGTGCTGCATAGGTAGCCTCATCTGGAAGTTAAGGCCCACATCACTGTACCTTCGCCATTGTCCTGACAGCTTAAAAAACAGCCCAGCTATATGTGTATGTATATATATATATATATATGAGCTTTAATCAAACCTCTGCACTACAGGGTGCACTTCAGTATTTGGAGATGGCTTTTCAAATGGTGTTCCACCCGCAGCCTTTCCAGCTATGTCATTTTACACCAATGATGTATCCGAGTTCCTGCTGCTCTATGCTGAAGGTTAGTCTCACTTGGACCTCATCAGAAGACACACTAATGCTCAGGAGTCTACAGAGACATGTAGAAGTACCTCATTACAAACACTAGAAATGTGGATCCTAATAGAGACAAAGCAAAATTTATGTCATACATTTTGCCTGCAGTTACATACACACACAGTGTTACTGGTCTTGGCAGGACATCTCCTTACAGTCATACATGCTCTTCTTTTCTTTTTCCCCATCCCTCCCCCACTCACCACCCCAACCCCCACAGCTCACACACTTACACTTTATAAGGCAGGTCACAGATGTACCTCCTTGTATCATTTTTTTTCATTTTTCTTGCAAAAAGATCAAAGGAATTCGTTACACCATGGATGAAGTGCCATCAGCTTTGGCAAGAGTAATCAGGATGCACAGCAGGACACACAGGTTGAGGCATAGATTCCATTGGATTTCTACACTCTCTTTGATTACCTATCTGATCTACAACTCTTGGCAGCAGCTTGCCTGGTCTAAAACACATAAAGCCTAGAAATCAGAAAATGTGAGAATAATTAGATGATACACATCCTGGATGTTTTTGCCACCTGTACTAATATCTATGTATTAATAGTTTATCAACGTGACAAATCACTGACAAAGTCAATGTGTCTCCACGGAAAGTTACATTTTCTCATGACATATCAATGAAGTAAATTCAGTCAGTCAAGTAACATTAGTCATTTCAATCTGTCTTATTAGTTAACAATGGAGTGCAGGATAGATTCTGTGAAACAGTAAAAGTTTCTAATAACATATTGCATATAGAGCAGCACTGTGCTTCAAGTTCTGGTAGCTTTGTCTTTTGAAAGTCTTTAATAAGTCATGTAGTTAGTGGGGCTTTTTTTTTTTTTTTTCCCAGTCCAAACAGAAATATCCTGCAAATGTTTAGTGAGGAAATGCTAGAATTGTCAAAACAAAGATGACACTCACTTATTTTCTTAATTACAATAAAACTCAAAAAAACTCCAGTTAGGGACTTGTTAGGGACTATGCAAATAAAACCAACAAAGAAAAAAACTGCATTCCCTTAATACAAGTATATATCAGCTGGAGATACCTTCTGTGAACGACTAATCAAATTTCATAGAATATGTACGTGTAGCTATTCAAACTGGCTTGTAAGTGTTCAGATCGGCTCAGTGAAGTCTTGGCCTGAAGCCAGCCAAAAAAAATCTTAGCAAGTTCAACAAAAGCAGAATCTCATCCTTTTTTGGTCTTAATGCTACTTTTCACTTCAAAATACAGCTCTAGAATGTCTTACAGAGCCACTCGGGTCAGAAGATTACGGCTGTTGAGTTTTGTAAATCACAGAATACCCCAGAGTTAAGCCACGGGAACGTATTTAAATGACATCTGCAGAGAGTCTAAGAAAAGACTTCTTGGAACAACAACTGCAACAATTGCCTCTTCAACAGACTTCCAACTGCATTAGCAAACAAGGGTAAAACCTTCATCCCCTGACATTTAAAGGAACCTGAATAAAGGCTGGCTAATGTGTAAAAAGCATGTCATAGTTCAGCTGCATTCTATCTTATACACCTTCATGTACCCTGGTTTAATGCACTTGCACAAACCCAGTCAGCAAATCTGGTGAAAGTGCACCAAAAGATAGACTGCAATTTACCACTGAAGACATTTATCACCCGATCATTATTATAACAAGCATAACCAGTAGTAAAAAAACATGAAACGCTTTTTTTTTTTTTTGCTTACATTCATCACATCAGTTCACCCCTGTTCATTGCAGAGACTGAACAAAATTTGCCATTTTAGTTTCCCACCTTTTGTAAATAGAGCCACCTTTTAAATCCCTTAGCAGTTTCATCCATAATGTCACTTAGTGATTGTGCCAGAACCCCAATGTAGAGAAAGGTTTTCAAAGATATCTAGATCACCAAGAATAAAAAGAAGTCATTCAGGAGTTTTTCAACAGCGTTTAAAGCTGACATTACCTAATTTACCTAGGTTTAGGAAACCTCTGCATCTGTAAAGTGCTAAACACCCAATCAAAATCAAACTTACAGCAGTCAAGACTTGCTCTGGACACAGAAAGCAGAATAGCCGCTTCAGCAGCATAGCACACCAACATTAATTACCCCTAATTTGCTTTCAATTTCATAGTTCTAGTTGACTCATAATTGAAAGAGCCTTCGCAATCCTAAAAGGTACCTATCCAGATCTTCACACAACTTCACATTGTAAAAGTCCTCCTCCTTAAAGCTTAAGAATTAGAATCATAGGTTTTGGAATTCTAGTTCATATGTTTTAAAAGCACACATATTTTATGCTTATATCACCCAGCAATAAACATTGCCTGAAATTCGTACCAATAACTTGACTAGTTAGAGAATTTTCAGAGACAACTTAAGAAGTAGCACAATGAATTGAGATGCTATAAGAAACAATTTAAAATAGTTTTCATATGCCATTTAAGCTGTTTTAGCTTCACATATTTACTTGCAAAGGAAAAGAACATCAATCTCTGTCAATGCAGAAGATTTTAGTTGCAAATTTTGAAAAGGCAAAAGTACATGTTAAATAAAATATAAAAATAGCCAACTCTACTAATGTTTATTGAAGTGCTGGTCAAAGCCTATACGTAACCTTCATAATTTAGTCTTTCTATTTAGAAATCGAGATACAGCAGGAAAGACATGGCATAATAACAAAACTAAAATAAACCACCAGGAAACAAATTATAAATAAGCTTTAATCACTTCTCTAAAAGTTTATCTAAAATAAAAAAGAAAGGGAAGGAAAGAATAATTTA
Source organism: Pedionomus torquatus (assembly GCA_013398155.1). NCBI lineage: Eukaryota > Metazoa > Chordata > Aves > Charadriiformes > Pedionomidae > Pedionomus > Pedionomus torquatus. The sequence continues at coordinate 528,166 of VZRU01004537.1, read as the reverse complement.
CTGGATTAAAACTCTAATGAATAAAGTAGCCTTAATGAAGATCAATAAATGCAAGGACTTAAAACTGGCGATCTTTATGTTGTACATCTGTTGGCCTCACGCTAAACTCCTTTTGGGAACACAAAATAAGGAAAATATGCATAGTTTTGAACACTGACATTCCCAGTGAGCCAATATTTTTAGTTAGAGGATTTAAAACTCATATAAAGATTAATGTATTACAAGACTCTTGCAAAAGTCTGTACCATTACCAGAACGTTAGTTCTGTTCAATTGCAAGTGTGTACACATGGCTTTTGCTTTGGAAGCACCAGAATCCAAATTTATGCCGCTGTTCCCTTTCTTCTTTGCAAACCATCAGTTCTGTGATGCTTGGGGTTGTTCCAAATTTTTTAAAAATAGGTAATTTAGCTCTCAGTGCCTAGATATGAATTTAGAAGTACAGCAACAAGTCCATAGATGCGGGCTTTCTGGCCAACATCCTAATAAATGTTCTTTGATTTCTGCTTTATTCTTAACATACTGAAAACAAACAAACAAACAAACATTTCAAATCCATCCATGTAAAATATTTGTTGCAAAGGCCAAAGCTCAGTGCAGTTTGCCCAGCCTGTTTTTTCTTGTATAGATTCAAAGTTCACTCTGAGATCTAAGAGAGGATTGCCAATACAGACCAGATCTCAGATGGTAGGAGCTGTTGCATGATTTCTCATTTCACATAATTAAAAACACATAGATTGCAGTGCTGAGTCTCAGACCAAGACAGAAACTTTATGAAGTCCATAAGAACATCTGCATCTTTGATAACTGCAAGATAACAGGTACAAGTATCTCCTTATTTCCTACATTAGCAACAGAGATTGCAGTGGTCCTTTTATCTACGGTTATCATCACTCTGTAACAGTGTTCTCTTACACTACCAACCTAAAGGGATGAATGGATGATACTCAAAAACATCTTTGAAAATCAAGACTATGCCAGTAGCTTCAAACTCCCCTTGCTCCATCCTTCATCAGTGTTTCTTGACATCCCTGTTGTCATTTGCTTCCAGTTCTTTTCAACTCTTCACATTAGAAGAAGAGGCAGTAGTATTGCTAGCCCTGGTAATTTATGAATATAACTCTGTTACTGACAGCAGCCAATAATACTATTCAATGGCAATATGTTGCCATGGTAAAGCAAGAGTATCCAAATATCTTATACACAATAAAGACATTAATATGCAGCTATTGCCACTTGCACCTCTTAATCCTGTCAGAGAAATGTAAGATTGCTAAAAGCAATTTTGCTTTATTCAAAAAGAGTGACAGATATTTTAAGACAGGAGTGTCAGAAGAGTAACTGGAAATCCAGTTACAGGTGAGATAGATATATTTATATATGCAATTTTTACAGGGATTACTATATCTCAAAGGCCCTACTCTTTTATAGAGAATATAGAGTATGCACTATTTAAAAATACAGTCTGGTTTAGTCTCATGTAAAGAAATAAAAAAGCAATAATTAATAGAAATACAAGACACTGAGGTTTTTGGTTGATTATCATGCATTTTATCATGTGGATTTCACAACGATCACATTTCAGCGGTGTCATATGGCAAGGCAGAGGTACAATATTCTACATGTGAAAAAGTAAAGAACCCAACTTTGAAACTCTATTCAAACCCTAGTGTCATGTGGAGATTATTTTCGTCCTCCTCACCAAATACTTAATTTCACTGGTGGTAAGAAAAGAAAAACATATAGAACTAACAAATGCATCAGGAAAAAAATAATTTCAGGTATTAATAGCAGCTGTGTCTACTTAGATTTGCAGCAATTCTTCTTACATGCTGACATTCAAAGCCAACAGTTTGCCCTCTTGCTCTGCTTCTATAACAAGGCTCTTTCAAACATAATTAGATACCCTTAATACATTTATTTAAATACCACTAATCTCTCCTTTCTTTATCTGCCATGATTTGATTTTATTGGACTTATGTTTTTTCCATTACTTTTTACAACACTTCCTCACAGAGTAATGCGTTTTCCTGAGATCTCTTAGTCTAACAGCTTGTCTACATTCAGGAATAACTGTGATTCAGAAAGAACTATGATTCAAGATTGAGTATTGGGGACTGTCTTACTCGTTTTAAGAAAACATTTGAAAGCAGAAAGAGCTAATCTGAAGTAAAGAACTGGCAACTTGTATCTCATATTGTCAGTGTCATTTTCTTATAAATCAGGGTAAGAGAGCCATTCCAAAGATCTATTCCTAAATAAGTATTTGATTTTCTATTCATGCCTTTAACAATTGGAGTCTTTTCAACACCTTCATTTAGTAACAAAAATAAATGGTGGATATGAGGGGCAAAACATATAAGAATTAAAAATTATGGTAAAACTTTCAAATTTAATAGCAATAGAACACTAATAACTAATTATTATTTATTACATAAAACGTGACGTATGGCTTTTATAATATAGTACAAGGAAAGAAATAAATATAGACACACCTGAGACTCAAAAAATAAATCTGATGCTCCAAAATCCCCTCAAAGTTTATCCTTTTACACAGATTTTCATGTTTTAAACTCACCCGCCCTCATTCTCCCCCCCAAAATTCATGCAACATATTTTGAAATCTCACGCTTGGTGATAGCAGTTAAGAGTACTAACCCCACATTTAAAATCACTCTCACAGAACAGACCTGCAATACTTCAAAAGCTATTAATAATCAGTAATGGTGTTTTGTAAGCTTTCAATAAAAATCCATAAACCCTCGATTTTAGTTATGATGATTTATCTGAAGAACATTTTAAACCCATATTAAAGTATTCTATTTACAGAATAACCTTTATCATACTTTACCCAAGAGAACAATCTGATAAACAGTATTCTACTGGTGACAGTGGTTGTGGTTATATAATCCTTTCATTTCCAAGTTTTTCTAAAAATGAAAACAAATTTAACCACCTCTTTTTTTTTTTTTGTCTTTTCGCCAGTCAGATGTGCAACCAGTTTTTCTAAACACATTTACAAAAAAGTCAACCTATTACTGAACAGTACTGAACAACTGCTATTACCATTGATAGTGGAATAGAAAATATTTTAAACTGCATTTTAGACTAATTGATTTTCAATTATTCCAGCTTCAAGCCACTGCTTTTATTTAAAAAAAAAAAAAACATCAAGGGGGGAAAGGTATAGTTATCATCATTATACAATAAAGACAAATTTGATTGACAACACAAGAAAAATACTACTTTTTATATTCATTTTGTGTAGGTTTTTGTTAGCATTCTATCGGTATACACCAAAATCTTTAAATGACATGGGCAAAACATGCATAAGTGGTATGTTTTTTCAGTTGTGACGTGCTGTTACCATCAGTTAAAACAGCTTTTGACATGGAAGTTGATACCATAGCTAGTATTTCCAATACACAGTACACCAATTCTGTATTTTAGACCTTGACCTCAGCAAGTGCAGCAATTAAATAAAACACTTACATGAACATAATCTACCTGAAGATTCTGTTTTTCTTTTTGTTGACCTAGCAGCATAGCTGGCCTAAGAAATTAATACAAGAAAACAAATAAGTCAAGTTAAAAACTGTGATAAAGTACCAAACTGTGAGTATGGCCTTCAAGAACATACATAACTGCATTATTTATAGCAGTCTCCATATTCACCTTTCACTTTGTGCAGGACAGCACATGCTCTCTCTTCTGCCACTATAAATGCTTTAATTTCAATCAAAATTGAATTACAGAATGGTCAGAACTGGGATGAATGTTAAAGTTCATCTAATTCCAGCCCCCTGCCACGGGCAGGGACACATCCCACTAGGTGGTTACTCAAAGCACTATCCAACCTGGTCTTGAATACTTCCAGGGATGGGGCATCTGCAACTTC
>VZRU01004537.1:499597-523565 GCA_013398155.1 Pedionomus torquatus | reverse complement strand
TTTTTTTTTTTTGTCTTTTCGCCAGTCAGATGTGCAACCAGTTTTTCTAAACACATTTACAAAAAAGTCAACCTATTACTGAACAGTACTGAACAACTGCTATTACCATTGATAGTGGAATAGAAAATATTTTAAACTGCATTTTAGACTAATTGATTTTCAATTATTCCAGCTTCAAGCCACTGCTTTTATTTAAAAAAAAAAAAAAAACATCAAGGGGGGAAAGGTATAGTTATCATCATTATACAATAAAGACAAATTTGATTGACAACACAAGAAAAATACTACTTTTTATATTCATTTTGTGGAGGTTTTTGTTAGCATTCTATCGGTATACACCAAAATCTTTAAATGACATGGGCAAAACATGCATAAGTGGTATGTTTTTTCAGTTGTGACGTGCTGTTACCATCAGTTAAAACAGCTTTTGACATGGAAGTTGATACCATAGCTAGTATTTCCAATACACAGTACACCAATTCTGTATTTTAGACCTTGACCTCAGCAAGTGCAGCAATTAAATAAAACACTTACATGAACATAATCTACCTGAAGATTCTGTTTTTCTTTTTGTTGACCTAGCAGCATAGCTGGCCTAAGAAATTAATACAAGAAAACAAATAAGTCAAGTTAAAAACTGTGATAAAGTACCAAACTGTGAGTATGGCCTTCAAGAACATACATAACTGCATTATTTATAGCAGTCTCCATATTCACCTTTCACTTTGTGCAGGACAGCACATGCTCTCTCTTCTGCCACTATAAATGCTTTAATTTCAATCAAAATTGAATTACAGAATGGTCAGAACTGGGATGAATGTTAAAGTTCATCTAATTCCAGCCCCCTGCCACGGGCAGGGACACATCCCACTAGGTGGTTACTCAAAGCCCTATCCAACCTGGTCTTGAATACTTCCAGGGATGGGGCATCCACAACTTCTCTGTGCAACCTGTTCCAGCGTCTCACCACCCTCACAGGAAAGAATTTCTTCCTAGTATCTAATCTAATCTTCCCTCTTTCAATTTCAAACCATTACCCCTCAATCTGACTGCTACACTCCCTGATAAAGAGTTACCATCTTTCCTGGAGACCCCATTCAGATACTGGAAGGCCACTACAAGGTCTCCCTGGAGCCTTCTCTTCTCCAAGCTGAACAATCCCAGCTCTCTCAGCCTGTCTTCACAGGGGAGGCATTCCATCCCCTGATCATCTTTGTGGCTCTCCTCTTCACCCACTCCAATAGGTCCATGTCTTGTCGAGTTGAATCCCCTCGGGTAAAACACTGGCTTTCGTTTCAAGAATCATATACATCTTTATGTTTCTGTTCTTTGGTCTTAAGAAGCACCCAACTGTCTTTTTTGCTGGCACGCGTCTGCCAGTACTTGGTCAAAACAACCAGGAGGTCTCAGTAGTGGGGCTGGCAGTATGGCCCATCCCCTTCCCAATGGCCTCCAGCACCAGGCCTCTCCCAGCAGTAGGCAGAGGCATGGGGCACACTGCTGGTTCTACACAGGTTCTACAGCCCTCAAGCAGGGTCAACCCTGTCAGTCCCTAGCCACCTCCTCACAGGGTTTTGGCGCAGGAGTGAGCCTCCCTCACCACACCGATGCACAGGGGCTTGAGAGCTGCCGTGGGCAGGGCTCCCCTGGGTGGCTGCACAGGATGGGGGCTGTGATAGAGCTCCTCAGGAGCAGGTGACACCCAGGGACACCAGTCAGGGCACAGGCATCCCCATAGAAGCACCCAAAGAGGCAGATCTGTGGGCCCTGCTGAGACAAAATGGCACCCCCAGGCCTAGAGAGTGGCGATGGAATGGAGCACGCCAGTGCCGTTGGTACCCAACAGCCCAAGACGCCTAAACACTCAGAGGCAGGTCTCTGCTACAGCTGGCAAGTTGCAGCGGTGCAAAGAGGCCCTCCCAAAAGGGTCTGGCCTAGGCTGACCCCATGGTTACAGCAAAGGCTTTCTCCAGTCAGAGGCAGAGGCTGCCATCAGAGGCCACCTTCCCAGGAGGAATCTCTGAAGCACTTGCCAAGCACCGTCTCCACTTTACCCTAGCATATCCAGCTATTTCTCTCCTTAAATCGCTCTCCTGATTTCCTTTGACCCTCATGGCTGAAAAGTCATTTTTAAAAGTTAACACTCAGCAAGTCTTGCTACTAAGGCCTCCCCAATGGTTCCTCCACCCAGTAACAGCTCTATTTCAGTTCTCGAAGGGCCAGGAGGTACAACATGAGAGCAGCCATGCCCATCAGGGGAAGGCAATTCACGTTAGCTGAATCTCTTGCCTTCCAAGCAGTTTTTCATCCTTCATACTTCAGCAATTTTTGAGAATATTGTCACATCCTGCACACACAGTCCTTGGTAAACAAATAATCCATGTGTTGAGCAATGCTGCTTGAAAGTATCCCCTAGTAGATTTTGATGGGAAAAAAATCTAGTCTTCAATGATTTTTCAGAAAATTTTCAAAATGGCTTTTCCAAAACAATTTAGGTTTGAAAAGTATCTGCCTTCACTGACCTTTTTTTATTTTTTCTTTTTTTTTTTTTAATTTTAAGTCCAACCACCTGAAATCAGAAATATTTAGACTTTTAATTGCTACCCAGTTATTTCCCAGGACTGAATTTCAAATATCTTTTCCCACCGTTCACATTTCTGATGGAATTCATTGTCATTAACTAAAGGTGGATCATCATTTTTAATAGGAGAGATATGAGCTGCCTTGCACAGGTTAGAAAGCCGATGTAGAAACCCCAATACAGAGGGAGAGGTTGAAGAATTAGTAGGAATATGTTCTGGATCTGTTATTTCACCTGGCCTGCAATCTGTGTAATCATTCAAGCAAGCATAAAAAGTCATTTTTTTTAATTCTCCCATGTTTTCCCCACTTTTATCACAAGAAAACATCTGTTTTATTTACATGGCTGAATTGGCTGTAGTCTCAAATTTCCATGCAAGTTAGTTTGTATATTTTAATGAAAATTACCTTTTTCATTTCCCACTCAAGACTATAGTTTTTCTCTGAGATTGCCAATAACAAATGTCTCCTGCAGTGACAAGAAAATGAAGGGGAGTGCTTGGGAACTACGCTTGCAGATATTACAACATTTCAATATTGGATTTGTTCAAAATCTGAACAGATGCACAAGTTTAGATATTACCTGAAAGAAATATAACTTTTAAAAATCCATTATAATCTATTCTTTCAACTTTTATATCTTGCTTCATTACCTTAAACTTTCGTGAATATTTCTGTATAAAAAATTAACACACAAAATAATAAATTTATAGACAAACAGTATTTAAGCATTAATGTTTACTGGTCACCAGCATACCATAAAAAGCAGAACATATCCAGTTAGAACTCTTATGAAAAAAAAGTTCAAAGAAATTTAGCTTTATTTTGTTCCTTCAGAAAAAAAAAAAAATTATTTCCTAGCTTTTTTTTTTCCCATAAAATGGTTTCATTGCAGGTCAATCTAAAAGAGTTTTTGTTTTGACCTTGTTGCAGTGTTTTATCTCCCTTTCAACCTGAATATATAGCTGCCAGGTCATCTTGATTTACTTTTAAGTATAATATTATTTGTACTAAAAAGGCAAATGACGAAGTCAAAACAATTACCTTCTTCATTCTTCAGCAGCAACTGGGAGTGAGGGAAATGCATGCCCTAAAACAATCTGTATTAATTCAATCATCTTTTTTTCCACAAGAGAAGTATTTCATCAGGAAAAGTTAGCCCTATTTTAGGTAATGTGAAAACAGAAATATAAGTGTTTCCTCTGTTTCATGGTCAGAAATTGTTTTCCCAATTTGATCTCTTAATGCCTGCAGAATGAGAAATATGACCTTATGTTTATATTTCTCCACTTAATAAATGCTGTTTAATATTTTCAAAGCCATGTTGGGGATTAGAATATGCATTAATTTTCGTTTTAAATATAGCCTATGGCTCTTCAACAGCCTTAAAAATGTTAGCTATTTTCTATAAGAAAAGACAAAATCATGTCTGGTACTACATGAACATGCTCAGAAAAGCTGCATGATTTAATTTTTGCCTTTGAAAATGGAGCACAGTTATTTAAAAGAAACTGGCATATATTAGAAATTTTTTGTCTGTAGCTAAGAATTCAAGACAATGTCTTTTGCTTTTGACCATCATTTACTTTGTTTAAAAGTGAGAATGCGCATGCTGTATGCAGAGGGCTATTCAGTATAGATTTAATCACCATGCAGTGTGCAATAGATATAAGTAGATATAGCGACAGAGATACCTACCAACACAACACTTGTAAAATGCTAAATATTATGCCTCAGAAAAAATACCACCGAGGCTACAGGAGATCAGCAGTTAGGTTTACCTTATCTCCATATTTTTTAAGACCTGGAAGATGATATAAGAGTTGTGCTGATTCTCTTTAGATAAAGTAAGAAAATGTTTATTGCCAACTCAAGCAGCTACAGCCAGAGAAGCCTGTTAGAAACCATTTTGGGCCAGCTGTTATGATTGATTCATACATGACAAGTTATGAAGGAACCAGCTTCCTGACAAACTTAGAATGGAACATTCTGGGCCAGCTGTTATGATTGATTCATACATGACAAGTTATGAAGGAATCAGCTTCCTGACAAACTTAGAATGGAACATGCACTTCGTAATCAGATGTCCATGCTCATACGCTTACCTCAGAGTAAACCTGTCATTACATGCACACGGACAAATTGACACATGAAAGAGGACTTCTGCAGTCTTAATCCATTGGGAAACAGGTAGAGAACAGCCACAGAAGGGTACTAATATTTCTCTTTCATGATAACTCTCCTGAATTTTGAGATCAGCATTTCAGATGGAAGCTCTGAATTTCATCTATAGTGGCAAATTACATGAGTCACAGGTTTACATTCATTCAATCTACCCCCTTGGTGGAACACACTCCGAGACCTGCAAGAGACCTCAAACTACAAGCTGGTTCAGAACCAGATTCCCTGGAGCTGCAATTGTGCAAGTATAGGTTTTGATGGATGCTGTTTTTCTAATTAGAATTTGGCATGTAGGAAAACCAAAATGATTTAGCTGATTTCCAAAAAGAATCATCTTGGGAGTTGTGCAAGGCAGTACAAAGACAGTATAAGGACACTGAAATGAGGAGTCCTAGCCAGATTCAAGCAGAATAGAACAGAATGTAATTGGAAGGATTTATGACAGCAAGAAAATGACAGAAAACTCTGCAATACACAGTCAATTTTATACCCCATTGGAGAAATACAGGAACTAAGTTCTGGTTCAAACTTTTGAATGTTTGATAACAGTTCAGTGATAATTTCAAATGTATAAGTAAGCCTAATTTAAACAGAGAAGAATTCCACAAAACAAAAAGCGTCTTTTCTGATTTTCTGAGGGTTGGTTTTGGTTTGTTTCTTGGGGTTTTTTTTGGTTTTTTGTTTTTTTTTTTTTTGGTCTCCCAGCAAAAACCTGACCTTCATAGACCTTAGACCTGGCTCTACTTAGCTTGCACAACACAAAGAAATCACTGCCCAAAATAGCAGGACAAGCTTTTGTTGCTGAGTTGGTCCAGAAGTAAAATCTTTTCCTCTGTGAAATTTAAGATTGTACATTTATTTTTGTTCTGGATTGGAAAAAAAAAAATGAAAACACTAGGATCACTTGCTGAAGTAACAGACATGAGAACTTTAAGAATGGGTTGGGTAACGCCTTCCAGGAATGGCAAAGTTTTAGTTAACCTTGCCTAAAGAGCAGAGAAAGAGATTAGAACAACATGAACACAAGCTTAAATTCAAATAATATGTGCATATGATATTATGTATACCAATAGCTGATATTAGAATTTCACATCAAAAGAAAACCAGAGTCAACAAAACTTAATGTTTCAACTTTTCTCCTACAGAACTTTTTAGAATAATCCATTTCCTCCAACATTTCCACTTCAATAAGAGTATAGTTTTGATGAAAAACTGTCAAAAAACAGATCAGACAGATCTTGTGAAGATTATTACACAACACGGTTCACACCTGTAACATTTACCCTGCCAGCCAAAGTGCAAATTCCCTCACCAATGCACTCAATAATACCATGGCAATTTATAAGAAGAAAGTAATTATAATCAGAGGAAAAGAGCATATGGCTGGTCTCAACAAAGGGATTAACATCTCCCATCTCAAAAATATCATTACTGAGAGATTCAAGAGGAAGGAAGGTGAAGCAAAGTTAGTAATTAGGGATATTGCATATCCCAAATATTTTAATGCAGAGGCAAATGTATAACAGTCATGCATTCATTTAGTTTAAACTTACTACAATAAAGTGACTATAATCACATGATAGGAATCTGAAACTCAGGGACACAGAAAGAAGAGCAAAGTTAGGAGATTCCTCAAAATTAAACATTTCAAAGGTGAGTTTAAAGGAAAATCATGTCCCCAACCAAGCCAACCTGTCCTTTGCATGAAACAGACACCAGCAGGGAATGAGCATCTGGGGCTGCTTCAGCTGCATGTCTACTCAGGCAGGGACCAGCTCGCACCAAAAAGTTAGTTCAGTTGGTCAGGATGGACACTGCTACAGGATACTTGTAGCAGCTGTGCGGCCACACTTCACATACAGTGGTTGTACCTTCATAGTGGTTTAGTGAGGTCAAGGCAGCACGTTGTAAACACCCAGCCCAGTTTACTCTATGATATGCTCCTTATACATAAGAACTGAAGACTGATTGCCTATGACAGGACAAAAGGATACTCAAGTCAGTCAGGAATACTTGTTTTCTAGAATGTAGCTTATCCCACTCCTGCAGTATCCGCACTGCCCTGTAATTCCAGCACACCTCAAAATCTGCCCATTCCCATCCTCCTGGACTGCATGTAGCCTTATGATAGTTTAAAAAGCAATTATTGAATTTCAGAGTGTTAAATCGTATCCCAAGCATTTCTAAAACCTCATTTAACTATAGCAAGTATCACTATTGCTTGTAAAAAAACACCATTGAAATTACTCAGGAAAGCTTTGATCCCATTTTAAGTCACCACACATACTTTCTTTGAATTTAGTGGACAAATAGGACTAATCTTCAGTGTAGTCCAGTACAACAGTAACTTCAGTAAGAAATATGAGTGCATACATATATTTCAGGAAAGTACTTGTGATATTTAAGACCTACATGGGCTAGAATCTCCTTAGGTTTCCTAGGGAAAAACAACACGTTCCACTCCTTGTGTTGGGGAACTCTGACATACAGCTGCCAGCTATTATGTCATCTGACTTAGAATCTTCTGCAAAGTCCACCCTTCCTCTGCTCCCTAATATTTTTAGTTTATTTCCTTTTCCTTTTTGCTTTGTGTGTGGTTAAAACTGACTTAACAGTATTGATTTTCTTACAGTTGAATGTTCTGGTCCAAAGAAGCTTCAAAAGATGTTTTTCTGCTACATCCCCATGCCTATTTTAGATGTACCTGTTTCTGTATATGCTAAAGGCTACACAGGCAAGAAGCTTCTACTTTGCAGGATAGCAAAAGGCGCTATCTCTATGGTACTGTCATTATAGAAAACCACAGCATAATATACTAGATTTTTTACAGGAGGGAAGTCTGAATTGTTCTTTTTAAAAGAACTTTAGAATTCCCATTATTTGGTGGGGGCCATCTGCAGGCTACTGCCACCACATTTCAAGAATTTCATTGCTAGCCAAGAATAATATGAAAGAGTTACTTTATCGTGTATAATAGGATATAGTAACTGCCCATCTGTTCCAGTAGTACTGAACCATAACCTCAACTTTCAAGGTCAAAAGCAACCTGCACAAATGAAGATGTTAAATCGACTCACCAAATTCTCCCATCCAATCAACACGGCTATCCTTGTCGAAACTGTTACAAAGATGTCAGGTGCATGATCAATCTGTTCTACACTTTTAAATCTGGGCGTATCACAAGCCTGTTGCTTCACTTTCCCAAGGCCTGTGTACTACTACATACAGGTAGGGGTGGAGGGATCCAGACATGGAATATAGTTAAAAATTCAGGGGGAGATGGTACTTCAATTGCAAGTGACCGGCCCCGGAAAGTCCAGTTTTCTTGCTGGACTGAAAATTAACTGACTTGTGCTCCAGCAAGTACCTCACTTGGGGCGAGGCAGTGGCTCAATCTGAACTCCAGCACTTTTCCTAGATTGACATCATGGTCACCAGTCCCTTCCTCTGACACAGCTGGACATTAGTTCTCGCTTAGTGTAACTTCTCAGGAGAGGGACTGAAACATCATGCACCCCATGCTATGTGCTACTCAATTCTAACACTCTCTTGTGTTCCTAAGGAACAGGGTAGAAATTATATGGAAAACAACCTGATGGGAGAACAAGTATAACCTACAGAAATGAAAATACACTGACTGTGGAATTTTGGGGGCTTACCCCAAGATTAGTGGGTTCCTCAATGGACACATCTTCCTACAGACTCTTGCATCTGTTTTCAAGCTCATAGTGATTCTCTTGTGGATGAGAAATAATTATTTAAGTCCTTATATATGGCTACTCAATACCACCCTAAGTATCTGCTAGGTAACTCCTCTCAGATTCTCCTTAATGTTAGAAGTCCATGCGTTTAAGCAACACAAGTGCTACAAAGTTGACTAAAACAAGTCTCTATTTCTTTTTTTTTTTTTTTTCCCCTGAAGAACCAGATTTAAGGTTGGTCTGAGAAACAGCTGAACTGTTGGCAGTGGTTGGGGGATTGGACTAGATGATATCCATAGGTCGCTGCAAACTCCATGTTATTCTTTCAAAGAGTTAATATATTGGCTTTCAGAGACTTTGATGAGACAATGAAACAGGAAGGGCCTCAACAGAAAAAGGCAAATAAAGTTTTTAAATATGCTCTGAAAATACACTCAGAGCTCTGTAAAAATAGATATGGGAGTCCACATGTAAGAAAAAGCCAATGAGGGTTTTGAAATATACTCTGAAAATATACTCAGAGCTCTGTAAAAATAGATATGGGAGTCCACATGTGAGAAAGAGGGAATGAGAAGAATAAATCATTGAGTTGGAGCATTTGCCTAATTCAGAATAGGAGCACTCAAAAAAGCAGAAATTCAACTAATCCCATTGCAAGTGGTATTTCTCTTTAAATTCTACAATTCAGGGGGATATCTTATTTCATTATGGATTTTTTTTTCCTCACATATCAGAGTTGGATATTTTAACGTGTTATGAAATAACAAAGTGTACCGAGATGGGTAATTTGTGTGCAGATATGTATGTTAAGGGTGACTCATATCAGAAAGCATTTTCCAGACTGGTAGGATTTGATAATTTACATTGATAACAATAAGGCAGCATTAAATTGAAATGTAATGGCAAGACTACACTCTAGTTGGAACTATACTTACTGAACTGACAGAAAGCTGTGGTTTTGTAAGAGCCGTAGGAAGCCTATAATAATGAAGACACTAAGTGGGAAAGCCCAGGCAATATCTTTCGGTAAAGATTAGACTGCAGCCTCATCACAAGAGAAGATATGATCAGCACAAAAGCAAGCTTTATGAGAGACCTATCAATGTCTCTCCCTTTGAAAGATTCAACTAAATGCAATCTGGAAAGATAATGGAGAATATTGATGTTAAATTTGAGATAATGTGATTTTAAAAAAAGGGGGTGAGAGGAAGTGTAAATCATGCAATACTACTTGATAAGCACAAACTGCATAATTTTACAGAAAACAAGGAGCAAGGGAAGAAATTTCACTTCTCCTTGCCCTCACTGCAACAGAAATCTATCATCAAATAACAGAATTTATCTATTCAGTCTCGTATTTAAACTAGAGAAAACAAAATTATCATATGGACTTATCAGTTTAGACCTATACAATGGCTTACCCAAGAAGGAGTTCTAATATTTCAGGTGAACCATGAATGAGAAGACAATAAGAAAACAACTAGAAAACCACACTATTTCAACGAAAAGCAAGTCTGTAAGAAATAAATACTGCCCTGGGGGCCTTTTATCCAGTGGAGCAAAGAAAAATCAACTTTTCCAAGTATAGATTAAAATTATATTATCCATAAGGAATTGGAATTTCACAAATGTATTAAATAAAGAAACAATGGGTTATACTCTGATTACAAAGAAGCTTCCTGCAAGTCTATGATGTCTGATCTCAAAGGTTCATTGCAATGGATGAGTGAAGTCACATCATCGTGTCTCAATTCTCCAACTGAACCAAATACATGAACGCACCTTTCATCTTGTAGAAATGTACTTACCAATTCAATGCAATTGTTTCTGGCAACAGAGGATTTTGACCCTCAGGTACCTTAAGAGGCACACAATATTTAATTTTCTTGCATTTAGGTTTGGTTTTTTTCTGAAGTCCCCAAATAAATAAGGTGCCTACTTTGCCATTGCAATTTCTAGTTCTTGACAATTTTTTTGAAGCTAACAAAATGCTGCTTAGACAACGACCACCTCAAAATGGACATCAGTCATCCACTTAAGTTTCCATGTATGTCATGATCAACTGCCCAAGTGTTCACAGGAAGAATGAAACAGTGAGGAATGAATGAAATTGGAACAAACTCATGTTAAAATTCAAATATATATTTCTAGAGAACACCCTGCCTTTCTCTGCTAGTTCTAATATCAAGTAATTATCAGCTTTGACGTGCTGCTGGCCACCATCATTTTCACTTCTGAAAGCAACTGACAGCACGTAGTATGAATTGCTTTGATTGAGAAGTGAAATGATAATAGTTAATGATCTTACACTCTGCTGCAGTTGTCTAAGCAGATAAGAAGGTACAGAATCAAAGTGGTGTCACATGATACTACGAAATCCACACCAGCTTGAGACAAGGGCATTGCTCTGCCCACATGCACTCTTACAAGTTTTTCCAAGAATCTCTCAACAAAAGAAGGCTGAGAAATGAGTGGAAGATTTGAGACAGTTCATGGTTAGAAAACCCTGAGACTTCGATTCAGTCTATAAATTGGACCATAATCCACTACCACCGAGCATTAAAAACACCCTTCAAGCCCAGAATAATTTGCTATAGCATACTTGAAGTTATAAAAATAGGCCCCATTTTTATAGTGTCAACATATTCTAATCACTGCAGCTTTTATGCTAATTTTAGCTGTTGGCATAAGTCTCTTGCAAGAACAGCAATACCTTACAGAGGTAGGATTGGCCCTGATATTTTCCAGGACCCAATAAATATTTGTAGTGGAGAGTCTAAATGAAAAAAAAAAAAAAAAAGATTTGTGCCCATCTAGGAAAGGTAGGCAGAATTACTCACATACTACTTCCACAGAAACCCTTGGTAATTCTTAGTACCGCCTCTGCTGAAGAACAGTGAAATCTTTATATTCACAGTGTTGTCTGCATTGACAGAAAGGAGATGAATTGCTCTTGATGAGATACAGCAATAGATCACCCAATTCATGGTAGCGACTGATGTGCCACTAGCTTTCCCTAAAACAGAACGTTTATGGAATCTCTTCTTTGAACGAGGGAAAAGTTATGAGGATAAATACCTACAATCTGTTTTTCCATTCTTTTTGCAGCAATTTACACAAGTCTTGTAATTTCACCTGCTCTGTAGGTAACTTCCTGCTGGGCAAATTCCTTCTTCACTTGATTTGCTTGCTAACCTATTCTTGTCTGGCCCCACAATGTATAACTTATGACAACTTAGAACTTTCCTTGGCATGTCAATGCAAGCAGACAATTTATACAACTTGACTCACTTGGGAACCTGTAATTTGCCTTGCTACAGGCAGCCTTAAATTGTGGTTTGGAAAACATTAGCCTTTCAAACATAAACAAACTGGAGAATTAAATCACATTGCTAATGTACACACTATTTGAATATGAAATTATTGCTGAATGGAAAAAGGACTTATCTGCAATAAGCAAAGACTCAAATATGATGTGCTAATAATACATTTAATGGGAGAAAATATGACTGAAAACAAATACCCTATGGATTTACAGCCAGTGATGAGCTTAGCTCATTTGAATTAAGAATGAGGTGTAATACAATTAAAATTAATAGGAAGCCGGTGCAAGACTATTTTCCTTTTAATAATACTAGAAACTTCATTTGCCATTCCAAATTCCCAGAGTCTTTTCAGCTTGAAAAGTCACTCAAACAATGGCTTAATTCTGAGTAAACTAGTGTGGTTTGATACTATAAATACATCTGCTTAGACACATGGGCTGATTCTGCCAAGTCTTATGCACGTGTTTACATTTTACAGACACAAATACTTTGACTCCACAGACCTTAAAAATTAAGCATCTGCCTACATATAGACAACTTTGCAAGACTCTTATGTAGAAGTTTATTAATATTCATTTTCACATCCTTAGCAAGAAGCAAATGACACAAATGGGGCTCAGCATATGTGCTTAATTTTACATAAATAATCCAGTTAACTTCATTGTTAATATCTATGTGCATAAAGTTAAATACATAGGTATTTGCCAGATGGACAACTCTGCAATTGGCTTTCATCTGGTTCCTTTTGTAGTTAACTTTTAAATGTTGGCATATTTGCACCAAACCTCTGTGGAAATTCATCTCAGAAGCATGTGCTGCATATTGGTTCACAATAGTGAGGTGCATGTTTGGGAGTTAATTAACATCTTTCCAAATTAAGTGATTTATTTTACAAAACACATTGCTTAAGTGAAGACCAGGTTGAGAAGTGCACCAAGATGAATTTTAAAATTGGTCTTTTGTTGTCATAAAGACAATTAACTCTGCATAATCCTAATGCAAATCAACCTACAGTTCAACCACTTAACATTGTATACGACATTTTGGAAAAAAGCAGTAGTTATCTGAGGACACTGTGAGGCTATCTCCACAGGCCATCTATACATTCAAACTTACAAAGCATCAATAGAGCACATACTTTATCACAACCAATACACTGATATAGGATTGCTAAATAATCCTTTTCTTTTTTTTTTCTGTAACCTAGTAACATTTTATTTGACAAGAAAAAGGAGTCACACTTCTTCTGCTGCATATGAAACTTATGAAACTAAATTATATTAGTGCCAGAACTAGAGAATAAATAAAAAAAAATAATGTACCCCAAATCCTCATTTCATCTTATAGTTTGCTCAACACCCTGTCAAAAACATTTGACATGAAATTCCAGGCTACTGAAAAGTGTTTTTTCTCCCTATTTATTTCTCTTTATTTTTATAGTACTTACTGCTTTGATTCTTCATTATTGTACCAGGGAGGTAAACTCCTCCGCATCATTATTAAAAGAAAAATAACAACTTTGAGAAGTATTTTAATGAATTACATTTCACAGTGAAAGAAAACACTGTCATCTTCTAAATTGCATGCACACACAAAATCAACAGATTTGTCCCTCTTGCAAGCTTGCTAGAATATCCACATAAAGATGTAATGTTTTCTCCCTCCCAACACATTTCTATAAGGCTGAACACATAGTTAAAGGACACGAATCCCAAACCGACCATTTTTTTTTTCCAGGGCTAAAGGCAAAGATGTGCCCAAATGGGAGAAGTCATCATAAATAGCAAGTAAGACACCCATAAGGGAAAATAGTTTGAAGAGGCTGTTTTGCCAATGTAAAGATACACAGTACAGAGCATAAGCCTCCCAGGTGAAAGCTCCTGTCCTTACAACAATATCCTAATATTATTATGGTCTGCAACTGGGTGACTGCAAATGCAGGTGAAAACAATTATTACAAAAGGGCTGCTTCATCACACCTTATTACCTGCAGTCTCCTAGCCTAAAACAAACACACAGAGACAAGAAACCAAATAGTTATATGGCTCTACATTAAAGAAAAGAGTTCTTTGATAAATTAGACCACTTTTCTGCTATGAAGTCATGATGCTCTTCCTTCCCATCCCCAGACAGCTACAGAGCTCTCTTCAGTGCTGCAAGAAATGCCTCCAGACTTCTGTACCCATTAAACATTTTGCTTCCCTTGCTTTCTTTCCTCAGTTTCTCAGAAATATCAATACATAAACATCATTAGCCCAAATTCATACTGCTGCCAGAGATGCAACACGTATTCTCTAAGAAAACAAGGGAAATCCCAGAGCAGCTACAAGTCTGGGAACCCTGGAAAAAGTGAGAAAGGCTGGCTGCAAAAGCTTCTCTGCCCTTAAAATACTACACAGAAAGTAAATTGTTGTTGGAACCTTAATGTGAACCTTTTGGCTACATGATCACAAATACCTACCCCCACATAAAAAACTGCAAAGGTAAGAACACAGATGTTGTTCCTCAATTTTTATGGCTGTCATTTTACATAATACTCCCTTCTATATGTATGCATATAATTACACAGACAGTAATTTTGCCCATGAAGACACACACTTAAAGAAAGCAAATTCATACTCACAATCATAAACCTGTGTCATGTTTTCTGAGAAGTGCAGTCTTTTAAGAGAAGAATCTTTTAGATGTTTCAAGTGGAAAATCCAAACTATTACAAGTTCAATGTAACCACCACAAGCTTTTTTTGATATTTTTTTAAACAAAAATTTCTTGACATAAGTATTTGATGAGTTAATTGCAACGTATCATCAAATTTTCTGGGAAGAGAAATGATGTATGCACAAAGGAATTGGATATAAAAATGACAGACAAATCATTCAGTCAATTTACACAAAAACAGAGGTTCTTCTTCATTTTTCTGCCATCTAATGTACCCCAAGGCAAGAATCCACAAATTTGACCAGAATTGATGAATAATTTCAAGTAGAAAGAAGAAAATGGAAGCATTTTGGCATTTTAAAATTAGAATAGCACATCCATTAAAAACCACATTTTTAAATGCTTATCAAAATTACCAGAAGATAATTATTTGAGTTTTGTACCAAATGCTTTCTACAGCCACTGCTTTCATAAGTGATCAGAATGACAGTCTTCAGATCTTTGCATTACTAAAAAATGCTCAGAACCTTGCACATTGAGTCAACATAAGCCTTCCCCCTCTCTACACACAGGATGCTTAAGTTTGAGCACTGGACTGAAAAATCCATTACTTGCACTGCTCTAAGAGTTTTATTTCCCTGTAACATCACGCTGCATTGTAGTTTCTTCTGTAAGAGTGTCTGGATGTGTTCCTGCTGAGTTACATACTGTGCCTAAACTTGGTTCCTTGTCTTTCTTATTTGTAGTCCGTTCTAATTTTTTATCTATTGCCAGTTGTTGGCATTGGTTCTTCAATGTGTCCACTAAATCTGTGATTCATTCCTGCATTACTAGCCACAGTGCAAGAAAAGAATGTCGTTTCACAATACTTCCATGTTTCCCCTGTTCTTGCTCAGAATAACTATGTCCTGGTAGGTCCTTCAGCTAAAAAACTACAAGAAAACTTCTTGTGAAAAAGCAAGCACTTCTTCCAACAGCTGAAAAGGTGCTGTCATCTAAAGTACAGTCTGTGAACAAGTGTGCCCACATGATGGTAACATTTTAGCCTGTATTGAAAAAGCAAACAAAAGGAATCCTGCAGGCAAAAAAACATGTTGCATGTGCTGCTAAACTACAAAGGGCTTCTGGTGGGTGCCTCAGAGAGCTGTTCAAGAAGGACTGCCAACTGCAAAAATGCAGTCTTAGTCACCTCAAGATTGTATAAGGGCAGAGGGAAAAAATCTGTATCAAACTCAGCGATTCAAGCCAATACATATGTAGAGATAAAAAAAAATTATATATATAAAAAAAAACCCACACCGAAAAAAACCTGCAATCCCCACTAAGTTACAGATAAATTACACATAACTGAGGCAGAGACAAACAGAAGGTACTTCAATCTTTTCTCTAAGTTGTTCTGCCAGTCTGCTACTCTTCAAGTTTCTCAAATGACGTTCTTCTCTGTCCTACAATTACTATTCCAGTTCTGCTAACATACAACTGGAGAAGCAAAGGCAAGCTTTTTAAAGCAAGGCTAACCTTCTGCACCACAAGCACTGATTCAGTATTTATTCTTTTCCACTGAGTAAATCTTCTGAGGTTGAGAAATTTTAATATTTTTAAAAAGTCATTTGTCATTACAGTTGGACAAGACACTGCAGATAAATTGATATTTGTTTACATTTTTTGCAGTGTCCATTTTTGTAATTGGAATTTGAAAGTGTAAATGTAAAGAATAGAGAGCAAACCTTTTTATTATTACAATTTTCATGGTTCCCTGGACACGACAGTCAGGCAAGACACTTAGTTTTCAAGAATATTTTACTACAGAAGTAACAATTTCAGTCATAACTTGTGATGTGGAATAGTTAGGCAGGGAACTGAAATGGTAAGCTTTTAAAAAGTGAGAGGTCACTTAGAAGGTATATTCTCATTTCAGGTTTTAGCAAGAGTGGAGAAATAGCAAATGTCACATTGTTTTGACAAGCTTTGTTCTCTTTTGAGCTAATGGTTCCAGAGACAACAGGTTTGGTTTGAATTAAAACTGGTTTCAGGAGTGTTTCACATCATCAGCACCAACTAAAGACAACAGGAATATCAAATCTCACAAAAATCTTGGTCACCATTAAAAAAAAAAAATCCAGAAAATTAAAAAGAAACTTAACTTTCAGCAGAAAATAAAGTTCTCACCTCATTTCTCCACTGTTTCAATATCAAGTTCTGGGGAAAACAGTAAACTGGGGTGATGGGAGAAAGACTAAAAATAAATTATACGCACTTCTTATTGCCTTGAACCATTGTGGTGTGCTACAGCATAACGAACACCGATATGGATTTCATGTTTATTTTCATTCATTGTCCTCTAGAAATGTAAGCAACTTCTGGGGCTGAATTATAACATTAGTAACCATCTTCCATATTATTTCCAAGCGTTACTGATACACAGTCTTCCCACATACAATTTTTTTTTTTTCCCCAGTAAATGAGCAATACCAATGCTTTTAACTTCACAGCTTATGCATGTAGTTGGTATGAATGTTCACAGAAAGCAAGGGTTCCAGTTACAGACAGGATTATATGACAAAAATTTATATGAAAACACAACCAGCTTGGTATAAATGGCCTCTGTGTGTGTCATACAGCCTGCCTCTGCATCCCCTGGGGAGTTATGCTCATCATGTGTGTAATCCGTTGTCATCACCACACTTCTGCATTGGGCCACAAACCTGGGTTGTCTGGCCCAGACACTCACAGGTTCAGATTTGGAGGTTCCTATGCCAGTTCTCCAAAGATCACTCGTTCTCATACTTAATTCTCCAAAGATTACAAGGCCTCCTTAGACACCCCTCCATAGAAAACTAAAACCCACACAGTTCATTGCAAGTGTCTGACATGGTCCTAGGGGAGTTATTTCCTCCCCCTCTTCCCTGCTCCCCCCCAGTTATCACAAAGAGCAGCTTTCTGCTAATGGGAAACAATGAGTATTTGCTAAAAAAGGATCACTACACCCATCTGTTCAGCGAAGAAGCAGATATGCTGTCTAAATAAGCCAAGCCAGCCACAGAAACTAACCACCATTTGAAATGGAGACGGAGATCATAAACCGTGCTTTGCATCATTTCACCATTTCTGCCCACAACGCTACTAACTCACAAAGATGAGGCCCTTAAATACACTCAGCTCCCTTTGTGGGAAGGAACAGGATACAGTGTACAGTCCTTACCTGTATATTTTCCTCCAGACTGTATATTTGTGTGCCCAGTGGGATGACATTTTTTGATTTAGCTGTCAGCAAATAGAACTTTGTATTATGATCCTGTCGCTTTGCTTTCTCAGCTAGCAGACTACAGAGAATAGGGGGTATTCTGTCAGTTTTTGAAATTGTTTTTTGAATCGAGGTATTTTTCATAAAGCCAGACCTGATCATTATTCATAGGAAGCATATTGTTATAAAGTCTGCCCTTGTGTTTTGGGACCATTCATCTGAGGGCAAGCATTCAGATTCATCTCTGACCGTCATCCTGCCTCTGTATCTCTCTTCAGACATCTCAAAGATGAGGCAGGTGCTGATAATGAACACATGGGAGACAACAGGATGAATTGATTAAAGCACTACTAGAACTTCATTTTTAGTGTTCATCTCTAGTTGCTAAAAATTACTCTGAACTGAATGAGGAGAAAATATATGCTTGAAATAAAAACTCTCCATTTAAAAAAAAAAAAAACAAAAAAAACCACCAAAACACAAACCTCAAATCCTTACCAGTAAGGCATCCAGCTATATATTGTTCTATACCTGGGATTGAATCTTTCATAATTTGTCAACAGTGCTCCACACAAGGTGACATGAGAAGGACTTCAGAACATCCAGTCCTAACGGATGCTTCAAACAGACAGCCCACCCCTACTCCCATCCCACTTTTTAAAAACCTCTTGGACATAAAATTCAGTAACATTTCAAAAGCTATAACTGCTTCTGAAAAAAGTTCAGTTCATCAAGCTATTAACAGTTTTCCCTTGTAAAATACCTATTATCAGGATTGATTTCAGAGGAAGATTTGCAAAATCTATTAATTTTACTATCTGTGCTGGGCATTTTATGAAACATTGTGAATTTCTGTGGGGCAATGATCTTAAAGGAGAACAGCTTTTCCACTTTGCTGTAAATATGAAGGAAAGAAGTATTTATCTTACTGTTGCAGTATATAGTTTGAGAAGCATGATTTCTTATTTATTTGAGATGGATAATATTTATATAATTGTTAAGGTATGCATAAATCTGTAAACTTTCACATGAACATCTATCCACTTTTTCTCACATGTCAAAGTTTATTTTTCCTGTACAGCAGTTTCCCATATTGTCAGCAATATCTGCAGGAGGAAAAAAGCTTCATAGCATTTAAAAATAGTTTGTGATATGTCACAATGTAGTTTATTTTTTTATATGACCAGGTAGTTCTCAAACGCACCTACACATGAGAAAACCTCTCCAAGGTCTTCTAAGGGCACTGAAGCAAAACCCAGCTCAGAAGTCCAGGCCTTAATATGCCATAAACATCCAGCCTTATCATTTTTTTCTCGCCCAAGGCCTTCCATTGTGAATGATCAAAGCTGTAAAGATTGCAGAGTTTAACGACAGGTCTAGTCAGGCCTTAAAGAACAAGAAAAGGAGCAAACTTTCAAACAGACCCAGTCCATCAGCATACAGATGATACTATCATTTCAAAAGGGGAAGCCTGGCAGGCAGCTTACCAGCAACATAAATGTCCTTAGAACTGAGAGGATTTCAGATGAAAATTCTAAGATGGTCTGTTAAACCTAGATCTGAAAAAAAAAAAAAAAAAAAAAAAAAAAAAAAAAAAGAGTGAGAGAGTATCTGTCTTCATGTGAGTGATGTCGTGCAAACTACACACACTTTGTGTGGATCCTAAACGATCATTTTTAAGAAGTCCATAGCTAGGCAAGCAAGGAAACAAAGTAAAGTCAGCACAGAAAGAGATAATTGTATAATTGTCAGGGGACAAATCTTCAACACATCAAGAGTAGATAATCTGAACAATCATAGAGTTAGTTACACGATTGCTGTTTTTATCAAACCTTTAGAAGCCAT
The DNA here is from genome assembly GCA_013398155.1 of Pedionomus torquatus. Classification (NCBI taxonomy): domain Eukaryota; kingdom Metazoa; phylum Chordata; class Aves; order Charadriiformes; family Pedionomidae; genus Pedionomus; species Pedionomus torquatus. The sequence continues at coordinate 504,030 of VZRU01004537.1, read as the reverse complement.
GATACCAAATAATTCTTATTCTTTAGAGCTTTTTCATCAATCACAGATAGGGAAAAATAATCAAGTAATACTTCACAATTGTTAGAAAAGTTCAAGTACACCTCAAAGCTGTCCCTCTATCTTGCCATTTTCCCAGAGCATTCTTTAAAAAAAGAAAAACCAAACAACAAAACAAGATGTACTTTTTACATAAATAGCATTAATTCTTTTGTGCCATTAATCCCTGAACTCCGTCTCTTGTAACAGTGTGAAAGTGACTTTTAATTAGCCATTTTTGCCTTGACATGATACATCAAGGATGTTTTCCAGCTTATTTTTTATTCAATTAATGTCCCTGCCTTGTATTTCCTTCTGAACAATACTGGATTCTCTGCCTTCTTTCTCGTCCTCACTCTTGTACTGCATTTGTTCTTGCTTCACACTCTCAAATGCCTTCTTTCCCAGACTGACACACAGTTTTCCAGGATATACAAGTGAAACTAGAAAGAGTGCAAATAAGCATAGGAAACCAAGCAGAGAGACAGAGCCTTTTCCAAAGTGCTTGTTTAGATATGGTTTCCCATACTAGACATGAAAAACTACAGCCTTAAAGGAGATTTTCAGTACTGTATATGAAAAGATTTGGAAGTCCATCTCCACATATCATGACAAGTGTCACAATTTTCTAGCTGCATAAAGGCGGCAAATCTCTGAGTGTTGAGTAAACAATGGTCATGTTTCAAAGGCACCTACTGCTGGTGGCTGTTCTAAGGATGGAAACGGAAGAATCCACTGCCCAGGGTTAATCACCTCCCCTTCTTTCTTACCTCCACCTCACACCATCTAGATATGAACCAATATGTCCACTGAGGCAGCACAGAGATCCAATCACATTCTCAGTGAAAACCCTTCCAATGCTTCCCCAGGATCCCATGGTGAGGGTCTGAGGGCTCCTTTACCACCTCCTGCCACGCCATCTTTCTCTTGGGTTTGATTTCTCATCTTTTCAGACATCTGCCAGCAGAACTGTACTTCCCATACCTTGTCAGGCCCCACACAAAATTAGAGTTCTTACTGCCTTCACTTCTAAATTCAAATTAGTACAGCCTGCCTCATGAGCCTACTGTCTTTAACATCCTGGAGGTTATGCTAGGTCCCACTTGACCTAGAGTCAAATTAGGCTCTGGATTCTAGAACCAGTCCAACAGTTTTTAAGAGAGTTTAAGAGCTGTTATCAGTTTTCTCAAGGTACTAGTCAGCAGACATGACTGAAGAAGCCCAGAGGACACTGATACTTACTCATGTATATATGCTGAGTCGGTCATGATCCAAGACAGGCATGACTTTGAACAGGTAGAACTGTGCTGTCCCCATACTTGTCTTGACCAATTACAATGAAAACTGGCAAAAAACAAGTAGTACCAGAGGCCAGAGAATTACTTTCTCAGATGCAGCAAACACAGTTCTTACCTCACTTATTCTACTTTCATATTCAGTGCAAATGGACAAGCGTCTGTAAGTTACTCCCGATTTAGAACGCAGCAAACATCAAAATCAGGTCCAATAGGAGGAGAAATTGCCTCTCTTAACAGGTGATTTGCTGCTGTCAACAGAGCTAATAAAATGCTCTTTTAGCAAACAGCAGCTCTGCCTATGGCTCTTCAATCACATCTTGAAGAAATAACAAGGGAATGTTTCCTGTTGAGCTTGGAAATAATAGCACCTTTAGTTGTTACTTACAAACCATCTATTCACAATCCCCTCCCTTGCAGAACACCTCTAAAGGTAAATAAAAAGAAAAAAAAAGCTACACAAAAGCACTGCATTATCCAGGAAAAAAAAATATGCAAAAATGCCGCTCTTAATGATGCCAATACAATGGATACATGACAAAATTCTGTTTTTTCACCCAGTTCCACTCACTACTTTTCTTCAGAACACTACTATAATAACCATCCTTCATTTTACTCTCCAGTACTTGCTGCTCTCTACTCACCAAGCTTTGGTTCAGCTTCTCTATACAGAACAGCCACTGATGTGGGAGCCTTTGAGAGAAAGTAGAGAAACAACACAAACCACTGAGCATTGTTTGTATCAATGCTTTTTGTTCATGCTTTGCAAACCTGTAAGAGCCCCACACTGATCATCAAGGCTTGGGGTTGATTAGCGATTGATCTGATTTCCCTACTGTGACAGAAAAACAAGCTAAAACCTGCAGGAAGTTCATGCTGAGTCCTGGCAGGTCTGCAAAACCTCTGAGATAAAATCCTGCACAGAAAAATGAAAGTCTGGAAAAGAACTGCCTTAGAAACATAGCAATGGAGTCAGAGAAAGATATGAGATTTGGCCAGGACACCCTTGCCAAAATCCACAAGGGAAAAGAAAGGGGAAAAGGGAGGAAAAAAAAAACCCAAACGCATTACAGCCCCAGAGTATACTGGTATAAGTTATAAGCTGTTTGAAACACTAATACGAAGGCGTGTTAAGATTTCCTGCAAACAAGTAGGTTAATTTAGGCATACAAAAGCCTAAATGGGAGAATGGGGTAAGGAAGGAATGCAAGTGATTTAAAGCCTATACCACAAGAAAGACTGAAAACTTTAAGAGTTCATACTGAGAGCTTTGTCTGAACTGATGCACCTTTGAGTTTCACCCATCAGTAGTTATTTCTATGCTGTTATAACTCACAAATTAAACTTTTATTAAATGCATTCAGAACTTTCTATTTTTGCACATTTCAGACACTTCAGATTTTCCATAACTGTCATCTAAAGAAGTCTCAGTCCTGAAGTATAGTGGGAGAAAAATGTGCTCTGTCTGTAGATATATAATACATGATGGCTGATTCCTTTTCTAACATTTATCTTGGAATTCTGGTGACATGAACAAACTGCTTGAATTTTACTTCTGCAGGTTTTTATGGCCAATGTATTCCCCTTGGATAAAGGATACAGACTTGCCAGGGACAATAATTAGTACTGAAAAATATTGCCCTTCTTTTGCCCTTGAACAGAGTGCAGTTACATGCCACCTTGTGACTGAATACACAGTATTCTTCATATCATATGCAGCCAGTATGCCAAACATATGCCCTCTAAAAAATCCTCTGTCTAAAACATCCTAAGTAATTTTATGTCAATATTGCCAAGAAATTCAACCATAAATTGTATTTTTATTACACTGCCCATAGCTATTTGATATGGATTATAACTGATTTTATATAGAGACAGAACAAAGCAAGTATACAATGTTTTATGGAATATTCAAAAATATCAGATTATATCTCTTTCTTTAAGATGATACAAAAAATCTAGGTATGAATACATACCTAAAATCTTGTGCAGGTCCAGAGCTTTTCATTCCTCCTTTTGCATTTTTAGTTACAAGGCAGTTATAGCTGAATATCAAATAGCTAGGAGTTGAAAGCTAAGAACTTGTTTATTTTCATCCACTTGTACTATGTAATCCTCTTAGTTTATTCAGATTTCTGGCCATTGACAGAAGTATAATGTGTCATATCTCAAAGCCCATTTTATCAAAACATTACAATGCAGATTTCACAAAGACTGTGGCTGATGCAGTATGTTCATCAAGAAACATGACTTTAGAAAATATTGATGAAAATCCTTTTATTCTGTACATTTAGAAACCATAGAATGGTTAGAGTTGGAAGGGACCTCAAAGATCATCGAATTCCAACCCCGCTGCTGTGGACAGGGACACCTCCCACTAGACCAGGCTGCTCAAAGCCCCATCAAGCCTGGCCTCGAACACTTCCAGGGATGGGGCATCCACAGCTTCTCTGAGCAACCTGTTCCAGTGCCTCACCACTCCCACAGTAAAGAATCTCTTCCTAATATCCAATCGAAATCTCCCTTCTTCTAGTTTAAAACCATTACCCCTTATCCTGTCACTACTCTTCCTGACAGAGTCCTCTCTTGTAGGGTCCCTTCAGATCCTGGAAGGCTGCAAGAAGGTCTACCCAGAGCCTTCTCTCCTCCAGGCTGAACAGCCCCAGCTCTTTCAGCCTGTCCTCATAGGAGAGGTGCTCCACCCCCCTGATCATCTTCGTGGCCCTCCGCTGGACCCATTCCAACAGTTCTATGTCCTTTCTCTGTTAGGACTCCAGAGCAGGACACAGTACTCCAGGTGGGGTCTCACAAGTGCAGAGCAGAGGGGGAGAATCACCTCCCTTGACCTACTGGTCACACTTCTTTTCATGCGGCCCAGGATATGGTTGGCTTTCTGGGCTGCCAGCACACGCTGCATCAAATACTGTTTTCATGCATTTTATTTTCAAAAGGGAATGAAAGTATATATTGTGAAGATTTAGATTAAGTTTCTACCTTATTTTAAAATAGACTTTTCTAAAGAGACAGATTTACTTCCTTTGTAATTCACAATTAAAACTGAGCTCCCCAGTAAAAAAAAAAAAAAAAAAAAAAAGAGAACAA
>VZRU01004537.1:440838-496843 GCA_013398155.1 Pedionomus torquatus | reverse complement strand
AAAACAAAAGCAGCCCCTTGTGAATCCTTGGTTTTCTTATTGGAAAAAAAAAAAAAAAAAAGGTTAAACACACGTGCACATATGGAGATAAACAAATAGACTTACAAACACACACACATATATATATATATGTATAGGGGAGTCTTTCAGTTCAGGTCAACTTTGGAAAATTCCTGTCTATGTAGCAGTGTTGTTTATAGATACACTTTTTTGGCAATATTCCTACCTTGTCAACTGCTCTTGTTCAGATGCAGTTACAGCAATCTAACTGAGCTCTTGATGACATAACTGCTTTTATTTAGCAATCCAATGTAAATGACTTTAATAGTGGTGGTTTTGGCAGGTATAAACTGCTTTTGCTAGACAGTGCTGATACTACATCTAAAATTTTAACCTTAGGACATAAAAGGCAGTACCAAAAAAGGAGGATAAAAAACTATGTATCACGGTGGGGGAAGCTAATCTGGACTCATTCATGGGGCTATTTCCTTCTATTTTTCCTTAGTGACTTATATTTAATGATAATGTTTCTAAGGAGTGTCTCCTACTCCCTTTCTTTTCTTTCATTCTGGAAGAAAATCACAACTGCACATCTCTTGTATGAAACTCAGAGAGAAAATTAAAAAGTTACTCAAAATAAAAATAGCTAAAACAGCCAGCCTGACAGCTCTAGTTACCAAAGACCATTTCTTGCCTTGGACACAGCATCAGCCACTGAAGTTCATTAGCATTAGTTTACAAATGCACAGACCTGGAAGGGCTAATTGGAGCAGTAGAAGCTGCCACCTGCCTGTTCTTCTACAGGTATTACTTCTGGAGCAATACCAGCAAAGGTATTGGTTTTGACCATTTTCCTTTCACATAAGGGGATGAAAGCTAAAGGGCAGCATTCACCATATGCATACAATAGCCCACCTCTCCCTTCAAAGAACTTTTAAATTCAATTGACCTCTGACAGTGATACAAAATCTTAAAAAATACTGTTTTTCTGCAGGTTTGCACCAAAGAATGAGAAGTAATCAAGCTAGATATCTGCTAGAAGAGCGGCAATGAAGAGCCTATCAGATATTAAAGATACAAGTAATCTAGCCCATCTCTCAAGTGAGCCTTGCAAGGCAGAGAGAACATGTATACTTCTAAAATCAATTCTTTATTCAAAATATGTTTTTAAAACCACAAACTGAGTGGTGATTATATGTACTATGCTCTTTTCAGAAAGGTTAGGGTTTTTTTCCTCCTTCTGTTTCCTCTTTATGAAGAGGGTACAAAAAACCCAGCTTCATCCACGCTTTAATATGACACATCTGTGTACTTGCAGAAAGCTGAAAACATTTGTTGAAATGCTACACAAAAAGAAACACAGAGCCAACAAACCCAATCTGAAACCCAGTAACAGTTTAAAATTCAGTTTGCATCTATTTTTTTCTAATTGCTCAGGCAGAGGCTTTAGCACAGAAACAGATTTCTGGTGGAAATTTGTTCACCATTTGACAAATGTTTCTAAATATTATTATCAAGATTTTTATAAAAGTACCACCTGCTGAAGTCACAGTAGAGAATATTTTAGTAATCTCTCTATTTACAGCCAGAAAAAACGCAATAGCCAACTCCCAACATCTTCACTTGCCCGTCTCTCACACTAATTATTCTCACATGCTACTTTAGAGTTTACGTGCCTCCTTTCTTTTGTGCACTCAATCTGGAAATTATTTCTGGTTTGATGAGCAAGCATGGTGTCATGGTTCTGACCAAATCAGAAAAGTCAGATGATGTACCCACCTTCCCCCCTTTAAGAAAAAACAAAACAAGACATTAAAGAGATTCAGGAGTTTAGAAAAAAATTAAACTACTTTGATGAAAACATAAATAATATAATAAATAATTAAAAGTAAATTTTTAAAAAGNNNNGGATCAAAGGCAGATGAACAGGCAGGGTCTTCCTTGGACGTCAGCCATCGAAGAAAGAGGGTTGACTCTTTGATCCCTCAGCTTTTATATGGGGCGTGATGTGGATGGGATGGAATACCCCTGTTGGTCAGTTTTGGGTCACCTGTCCTGCCCGTTCCTCCTTGCAGGTGGGACCCCTTCATGCTTTTCCATTTCTGACCCTCCAACAGGGCAAATGATGAAAATTCCCTGACCTTGGTTGTCATAGCAATAAGTACAAGCAAGGGCCTCTCTGCATGTCACTCCTTGTTATAATAGGTCTTATCACTGGAGGACGAAACAGCTCTGAACAACGTGCTGTTAATTTCAGAGTTCAGTTAATTAGAAGAGGCCTAGCTAAGAAAGTAAAATTGTAAAACAGAAAATTGGTTCGTTTTACCTCAAACCAGGACAGACCCTCAGTTGCAACTCTTCCACATACCATGAAAAGCTTGTGAAATCCTCTACAGAAATAATACAAGATGCATAACTAAATGCCTTCCTTTGGCTCTTCTCTATCACTGTTTCCTTCCAGTCTACCACTGTTGTAAATGTTTGTGTATTAAAATTCAAATTAGATGAAGTGGTAATTGCTTCACAAATTTAATTTTTGGTTTTTTTTTTTTTTTTTTTTTTCAGATGTAGAACTTTTCCTTCTATGCCACACTTTCTGGGAAGGTGTAGCCATCCATAGGACCTCACATATTCCTTTTCAACTTGCTGTTCACAAGAGAAGTGGGGTACACCTAGTTTGAAACACATCACACTGTGTTCCTTTTTCTCAGGACAGACATCATGAGCCTATAATCAAATTCAACAGATTCAGGGTTAAAAAAAAATAGTGCTTCCTCCTGTAAACAAGAGGTGATGGCTAATTCCACTCTTGGGCTGCATTGTAGCCTCACACAACTCAGTTTCTGGAGACTTTGGGCAGGGTGGATTTGCAAGCACCAGCAGAGTAAAGCTCCTGCCATGCTTGGCCAAACAAACTATATGTAATGGGAGCAGTCATACAGCTGTTCCTTTGTGTCCCCTTTGCCACCTTAGCTGCTGACAACTATTTACAGATTAGTTACAGATTTGCCAGCTGGCTGCAGGGAAAGAAACCTCCTGAATAATTCTAGATGAAGAGAAGGTGCTGATCAAAACCAAAATAATTTTGGACAGCAAACTTCTCTGTATCAATTTATTAACATAATCTTTAAAAAGGAACTCTCTAAAAAGGAACATTTGAGCTCCTCTAATGAGTCACAAAATAAAACTTTAAAAGTAGCAGATTATTATGACTGGAAGAGCAGGAAAGGAGATGAAAGACTTTAATTTTTTTTCCCTTTCTTTTAGACATCTTCAAAGGAAAAACGCTGAAACTAGAAAGAGAAAGGTATTCTGAATCTCTAGTAAGACAAATACTTTCAACTCTTTTAGTATGCAAGTATTTCAAGTGTCACACAATATTTCCTCACAGATGTTTTTTTTATTAGACCCTTTCCCAAAGGTAAAACAAATTCTAGTTCTTAATCTCACACCAGAATAGCCAGTTTTAAGATTAAAGCATTTGCTCTACTGTCATAAAGACGTCCTTGGCTCCATTTTGCTTATCCACTATCTTCTCCATTAACTTAGTTCCATTGCACATAATGGAATTAATTAATTTCACTGCAAATAATGGAGTTATTTTGCATTAAGTGGGAACAGAACAAGGGAAACTTATTAAGAAAGAAACCGCAGTTTGGGTCTGACCCTGAATACCTGAGTCTTACACAAACAAGGGAGATACTGGGAGGACAGAAATCCATGGAAAGACCCTTTCAGATCAAGAACTGTCTTTGACTGTCATTAAAACAAACTCACAAATCCCTCGTGTATTTCACCCTACTACTCAGAGCGTTTGCCAACACCAGTGAGCTTTCAGGCCAATCTAACACAGAACAAAACTTTGTCTTTTTTACAAAAGGATGTGGGAGAGAGGGGAGAGGGGAAAGCCAATTTCAAGTAAGGTAATGGACATCAACTGGTCAGGTCACAGGAAGCCGTGAAATCTTCCTCAAAAGAAAAATTTTGACGCACCACGCAAAAATTTTTTTTTTAGTTTTGGGGTTTTTTATTCTGGAACTGTCACTACAGAGGAAATATCTGATGGGGCTGTGGGAGCGGATGTTTTTTGTCTCCCGACACCCACAGCTGCTGGGGAGAAATACAGAGGCAGGTCCCATCTAGCAGAGCCCTCATCAGCCTATTTTGAAACCTGGTTTATAATTAGCCCTAAGCAGGTTTCACCAATTAGGCATCATTTTAACTCCTACCATCCTGGGTAGCCCCAGCAAGAAGCATGGGCACTAGCCAGTCCTACTAGGCCATGGACCCTACTCAAGCCTGGTCACCCCACCATGGCCTGGTTACTGCTCCAGAAGCATCAGCCTCTGCCCACAGGGAAAACAGGCTAGGCTTTGTCTCCCTGCATGCAGGGGTCCCCCCATGTAATTAATAAGGGGAACTAAAGCATTAGGTGGAATTTATATTAAAACTCCAATGTTGATGAAATGCCTAGCTCCCACAAAGCACCTGATACCATAAGTCAGAGTACTCAGTACAAGAGTATCCAGAAGCCACAGTTGCTGCAGAAGAATACACAAGGAACAAACTGAGCAGATATCGACTTTTAATAAATAAATGTTTTCTTAATCTTACTTCAGAACAAAAAACACAAAGGAAATGAAAAAAGGTATCTAGGGTTGAAGAGAAGGAGTGCTGCTTCTTCACACATCTAATATTTCACTGAGATTTTACTTAAACAGTTTCTAACAAGCTGTGCAGTCTGCCCCAATCTTATAAAAAGTGTTTGAAAAATATTTTCAAAGTGCATGCAACCAGTAAATAAGTAGCAAAGGTGAATGATTTTACAAAAATCTTGATGTGCGTCATGAGAGGGGGAAAAAATAACGAGGAAAGTCTCTAGGGAAATCTATTGGTTTATATCACTGTTAAAACCAACCCTGCCCACGAAATGCAGAGATCCTTGACGCGAAACACTGCAGGGAGCTGACAGCATACCACCACTATCTTTACAGAGGTGATCCTTGTGGTATACTAGATATAGCATGTTGCAGAGTCTGCAACATAAAACAGAAATGGAGTTCTCTCATGACAAAAAGCAGTTTTCTTCTGTACATCTTGTGCCTCAGATTTACATACTTTCATTTCACAAAGCCAAAAGACACTCAAGAGACTGGCTGCACAGTATCAAACGTAAAAGAGATTTAATCTGCAGATTTGTAGGAATTTAAATTTACAAACACTTTTTTAAGCGTAGGTCTGCACACTATCTTTTATTTATATGCATATGTTTATAGCAGTCAATTTTCTAAAAAACCCTAAAAAGAGGTGTTTGCCTGAATTGCTCATGCTTTATAATCTGTTTCAAACCAAAACTGTTTTTCTTTGATTTCACAGAGTCTTCACCTAATCTTCATGGTTGCAGGGAACCTTTGAGATCAAGTCCAACCATACAAACACACCACACATAAAAACCACACCAAAAAAAAAAACCACAAAAAAAATCACCCAACTCAACAGGTATCTACATGAATCAGAGCTATATATTCAAATACAAGCAAGAAATTATCTTGGCTTCTACTTAAGTTCTTTTTGTGTAGATTTTTTTTTTTTCATTTAAAGTAGTGTCATCAGATGTATAATGTTGCATTTCATAAATAAGATTATTTTCGTTGACAGACATTGTAGAAGGCTGACAATGATAAAGCTAGAAATCANATGCTAAAGGACTTCCCCCCCCCCCAACAGGAGGCAAATTATCTATTTTCTTTCTTCAACTAATGCATTTTAGACTAGTTTAATATCACACTAAGAAGAATCTAGTGATTACCTCCTTGTTTATGTAAGTGCCTACTTATTGTGAAAATCAAGTGTATGTGCAAAAACTGTCGTTGCAGGAGAAAATATCTAAACATATGAATACATTCAAATCCCCAATGGGCCAATAATAAGCCTTACAGAAACTAGACTTCAAGTATTGAACAAATACTTCACCAGAAATCTTATCTTTTAGCTACATGATAAGTTTTGCAAGCATCTCATATATTTCCTACCTGCTAGTAGTAAAGCCTGTGAAAGGAAGAACAGAACAGAGAAACTGGGCAGCCAGCTAAGACAGACTCAACTCCATTTGGGTAGGTGTATCCAAACAGTAGCATATGCAAGGGAAGTCTCATAGTTTAATTGCCTGTCTAGGAATAAAGACAGATGAGTTTGGTCCCTGATTCAGCTACAAAGCTACCTTCACATGAGATTCCCACTTGAGTCAGCCATCTGGGAGGAAAAATATGTCCTTACTATCCAAATTGTTCCACTGGTTAACATGAATACTCAACAGCAGAATGACTGGTGTACCAATTCTGTTTTCCAACATGAAGTACAATGAGACAATTTTCCACAAAAACTGTGTTTTGGCCAGTTCTTTCTATGTGGGAATTCAAGCTACAGAACAACCCTCAGAAATCACAGAGTGCTGCCATGTGCAATGGCCTTATGATCAGAGATGCAATACAAGTGAGGTGCTGCCAAAGCATATGGGCTGTTTTGAGTTTTTTTGCAGGGCCGTGTAATGCCTTAATCTCTACTCCAGCTGTCACACCACCATCTTGCCTTTCCTCCTCTGTTTCCAGGGTGTGGACAAGTAGATGGGGGAGCTTGGCATGGGGTTTGGAAGGAAGGGAAGTGGAATGGAACTGAAGAAAGATGCCAGCAGATCTCCATCAAGGGCCAAGCATTCTTCCCCTTCTCCTCTAAAAGCTCAACAGCTATTTACAAAACAAACAGGACAATTTTCCAATTCCTTGATACAAAAATTTCCACTTACTTTGATACAAAAATTGTGCCAGTGTATGTGTGCCAAGGTAGAGAATAAAAGGAAGTATCACAAGACTATTGACTAGTAGCTGCAGGAAACTGTGGTGCAGCCTGAGAGCCCTGGGCACATTTATCTCCCCCAGCTATGCTTGTACATGAAGGGTGGCCATGCAGCTGCCTGAGGTGCTCAGTCTGCCCACAGGCATGGCTGGACAGTACTGCCCACCCTCCATCCCAGGCAGAGTGCCTGCCACATAGGAAAGCTGAAATAAAATTTAAGGCACATCAGGCTAAGGGCCACACCAAAGCCTGCCCTCTGGGTTGAGTAAGGTGTCCAACATAGACCCACAGTGGAGAGTGCGCTTACCAAAGTCTCAAGGGTGGTAACTCTCAGCCTTTCATTTTGGAGTCTTATGAGGGGGAAAGAAAAGAAAAAGCTAATGTAGTCTTTCAGCTGGTCCCAGATATCACCCTCAAAAATCTTCCCACTCCCTCCAGAGAAGGAGAGCCATAGCAGTCTCCTCCATCTCCAGCCCTTCCAGAACAAAATAAAATATCAGTGCCTGATAAGTGCAGATCTGGAGGGAGGAGAACAGAAAAGAGGAGCTTGTCGTGCTCCTGTTAAAATCAATGTCAGCTCTGGGAACTGCCATCAATAAAAATCAGTATAAATGAGAAACAACAATGTCTGTTTCATTGTTTTGAGTAAAGGGAAGTGAAATCTTAATATTGATCAGAAAAGGCTTGTGCCTTCCTACAGTAAGTAACCAAACTGCACTGCAAATGCTGGATGGCTAAAATTTCTCCAGTATGAATGGAGGAATTTGGAGGCAAAATACCTCAGGCAAGTTAAATGAATAGTTGCCTTTAGATGGTTGTGGTAACAAAATTGTATCCTCAACGTATCAGCCAATACACAGGGACAATACAATATTCTAAGCCAACGTAAAGAGAGGTCAATAAATTCAAAGAATGCACCTGTAAGGTAACTAGGTTTCTCACATTTTTCTGTACAGAAAAGGTAAATCCAGAGTACAGCCAGACCTCTTTTTTCCTCATGAGCCTAAAGAGATGTTGATTTATGAAAGATTTGCCTGCACATATTACTACTACTTGTATATTTTACCACTGGGGTATAGGAGTACGAAGAGGGGGGAAGAAAAAAATTTCATTCTAAGGAAGGAAAGAGCTTTCTCTCTGCCACATCCCAATGTTTTTCCATTATTTCCTCTTCTTATGATAATGCCAATGAAGTTCTTTACTGAAAGATGAAATTGTACCATTTCACTGAACACAGAGCTTTTATTTGTACAAAACCTCATGTTTTCCCACTTGGCTCCTGTAAGGCAGAGCCAGGGTGGGGAGAAGAAAAGAAAAAAAAAATCCAACAACAAAACGGTTGTGATACCATGCATAGGAACACTATAACGTGCATGAAGAACATCTGAAAAAAATCAAAATCTGCGAGACAGATGTAATAAGAGTTTTGCAGTAAGAGCTATCAGCATTAACATACTAGTTCAAAATTACTCTACTTCATGCATTTAAATTTATTAACTTCAGGCCATATGTTGGCTACGGAGTTTGGCTCTGCATTCCTGAGTCAGTTGACAATGAACAGTTAAGTTCCAGTAAATTGGAAAGGTGAAGTAGGGTGAGCTTAACTAATGGAAGAAAATGATGCAAGTGCAAATCCAATACACCATAGTAGAGCAGCAGCAGCACAGAAATATTCCACCATATGTTTCAAGGGCTGGCTGCAGCTTCACACAGAAAGCTTTGATGTTGCCACTGTAATTGAGAATGTCAATATTTCCAGGGTAAAAAACTTGCTTCCATTGATTACATACTTGATTTCCAACCTCCACATCAGAAGAATGTCCGCTTCCTCAAAGTCACTCCACACTGACTAAGGTTATGTTGTTTTAGAACATGTAAGATAAAGGACATACCACTGTTTTGTGTTTTTTGAATAAGTGCAGCTTCAGGCTGAAGGGCATAGTGGACGCATTGCAATTTTCTAATTGAGAAGCCATCTGTGCTCTCTTTTCATCAGTGAGAGTGGAAGAGTTATTTAAGAATCAGAAAGACCCCAAACATTTTGGCAAACTGAAAAATGCACAACTATCCAAAATATACACAAAATAAGACCTTACCCATGCTGAAACAGCAGCATACAACATAGCAAAAGCTGACTCAAGATCCACAGAAAAACAAGAGCAAGAGGCTGTCTGGAGAAACCACTGGGGAGAATTGGCTTATCTTCCCTCTTTGACTTCCAAAGCTGCCAACCTGCCCACCCACAGTTCTTGGGGATAGCATGCCCTTTTTCAGAGGAGCAGAAGGGGAAAATAGACAATATTTTAATGCCACAAAATACAGCTCGAATGCTCTTCTCCTCCGGTACGGTGTCTGCCACATGAAATCAAGCTACCCAGAAGCTGGTTGCAGTACCTCAGGCATCAGGAGCAGAAGTGAAGAAATGAGCACACCAGAAGGTCAAGACCAACATTTTGCAAACATGAAACAAGCCAGGATTGTTGTTAAAATTAAAAGTAATAGAGCACCAAAATGCTTTAAAGAATCTAGGCACTGAAAACAAGAGCAGCCTTGTTTTCCAGAAGCTGCTAAGCACATAGGTCCTCCTCAACAAAAAAGGGCCAAAAGTGGTTTTCTGGGAGTCCAAACACACAAATCCCTGTCTGCAAAGCTCATGGTGTATCCCCTGCAACACAAATAAGGCCTTCAAAAAAAAACCTTTTCCTGTCTGAGCACTATAGGGAATCCCCCAGGGCTTGTCCCACACCACCACAGCAAGAAGCAGGGTGCTCAGGGCACCAGGGTAGCCCCAGACACCTCCCTGAGGTTGAGGCCAGGCCAGGCTAGGATGTGGGCTCAGCTCATCAGGACTCATGTCTCCAGCATGGAGCTGGAGACCAACCCTGCTGTGGTGTTGCTGAAGCATGGGCTGATGGCCCCAGGAAGTTGACATTGAGTCCTTGGACATGGAAGGCTCCACTGGGCTGAAATAGGGTCCTGGGCAGGGCAAGGGAAGGCCTAAGGGGCTGATCAGGGACAGTCAGGGCTGATGGTGTCCTTGGGGTCAGATATTTCATATCTCGCTATATTTTGGGTGTACCTAGTGAAGGTTTCTTCTGGTTTTCACTTTTTTTTTTTTCTACCCTCCAGAAGGGACCATGTTTTCAAAGCAGGTGTGATCTCCACTTTGGTATGCACCATTGGTTTCCAGCGAGATCCCTTCCAAAGGAAATTTAGCTGGGAGATGTACACCTGAATCTCACCTAACACTCTGCATCTGCAAATAGCCATTCGGTTGCACGGAGGCAAACATCCCTGAAAATGCATACACCCTGCATAACTTGTCCTCAGAACTGTTTCCATCTACAGATCCCCTCCTGTTTGGTGACATTGCCACAAGCCACGTGCAGTAAAGTTCCATGCAGAACACAGCCCTCCCTTTCTGCTCCCCACTAAGCGATGGATGGGATGTGTCCTAATTTTACAGCTCCTTGACAGATGGGAAAAGCCTGAATTAAAGTTAAGTCTATAAAGATCAGTAGCTAATGCTGGTGATATTAAAGACAAAAAACCCACTCCCTGCATATGTTAACAGAGTTCTACTTTGCACAGTTAAAAATAGAAGTTAGCCTGACTTTAGGGATCTGAACTTGGCCGTACTGTGCACACACTAATTTCTACTTTTTTGTCAAATTAAAAATTGGTCTTATCTGTGCCACCGTGTCTCTATCATAAAAGATCAAGGGATAGCTATACTGTGAGGATTAAAGATAAAAGCATCTTGAGGCAGAAAGTCCACAACTGTTAGCAGAGAAAACCCACCTTCAGTCAGAGGCCCCTGAGGCACTAGATACAATGAAGAGAGCACAAGGGTAAACTCCCTGAAGATCTCATGATATAAACAGATGTGCAGGAAAATGGTGAGAACTGATCTACTAGAAGGAATAAAAGACTAAGGAAAGCGACACAGGTCCAAGCTCCTTCCCTCTCAGGAGGAGAGCCCAGAATACCTCAATGCTGCTGGTCAAGGAGCTATAGTCAATATGCCACTACCTCATGAACCACATTGTATAAAGGCATATCTATATGCCCTTCCTCTCCATATTCAATTTTTCCCTCTTCTTCCTCCTTCTCTTTGCAATAAAAGTTAAAGCACATATATGAGTGTTATAGGTTAACATAATAATGACAAATGTTGCAACAACAGCAGTGTGCTCCTGGTAAAATCACAGCCCCATCCCCTCCTTTTCTTCACTTTGCAGAGCTTGGGACAGAGATATCTGTTCCACTTCACATGATCTGACACACATTCACATACGCTTTAGCAACACCAAGTTGTAATGTACCTTTTTAGTTAGGCTACAGATCAATAGCATCCCTCCAATATTAATTTTACATGAAAACAAACCAATATTTAAATAGACACCTCATCGTGTTTTGTTGTTCTTATACTACAAAAATGAATGTATTAAGAGGAAAAGTTGATGACCAGGATAATCATGTTCGCTGCAAACAATCTTCTGCAGGATGTAATTAGCAAGAAAAAACCCCACATACGTTGTTTCTCTGTCTTGGCTAGCATTTTGGCAACAGAGATACAGGTGCCAACCTAGCAAAACCTGAAAAATTTAATTGGTCCACATTGTATGACCTAATTCAACTGCACTATTACTACTAGAATCTAGCTTTTATTTTTTAAATAAATAAAGACTGCCAAAATACATGCATAAGTACATTAAAAATCCCAAAGAAGAAAGACAGAAAGAAATCACAATAAACATGTTTTCCCCACCTGTTAAAAACTCTACTCTGTTAAGATATTGACATTTTGCTACCGTTATTTAAACTCACAATATTTGGTGGGTTACTTCTGAAATCTCATGCTCTAAAATGTTTTGTCACATCCTGGTTTCATTAAAATAAGACTATAATTCCAGATCTCATGGCTGCAAGTAAAAACAGGAAGACTCCATAAAAACATTTAAACCAGAAAAATTAATATTACCAGTTGTTTATTTTCGCTATTGCACATGATTTTTAGTGGCACAATATAGAATATTTGGCCAATGACTGTGTTCATATATTAAAACATAACCTATACAGAAAACTATAGATTGTTAAGACAGTTAAGGGTGTTCAGAATCTGTATATTTATATATAGACGGATATTCCGAGGTGAATTTTGACACTGATTTTGCCATTAATTTCATTCCTGCTGATTTTTGCAACAGACCAATTCATATAATGCTGACAATCCCAGATGGTAAAGCATTTTAAGCACTGTAAAATAAAATAAAAATAAAAATTCTAGCTGTGGATTAGAGAGTCTGCGTATTGCATACCCGTGATGTATACTTAAATTTACATCATAAACTAACACAAAATAAGAGGCTGATAACCTCCTTACTTCCATGCTAGGCACAACAGCATTTCTTAGGAGCCAATTCACAGAGAAACATTTCACACAATGGCTACATTTCCTTCAGCTCTGCAAGGATTGGTGAGCATCCTAACAGTACTTAGATAAATCATAGGTTGCTTCTGATGAGTTTTTCCCCCCATTAATGATGAACTTTGAAACTGTATCTAGGCCACCAATGCATTTCACACTGAGCAAAACAATATTGTGAAGAGAAAGACTTTCAGCTGCAAACTAATTAACTAAGTAGAGAAGAGAGTTTCTCGCTAGAGAGCCGACTCCTCTACGATACCTTTTTATGCTTTAGCTCTGCAGAACTGGTATTAGACTGGTACTAGAGCTACTGGATAAACTGTGTGTTTTCTTTCAGGTGCAGGTGCCAGCCTTGATGACAGTAAGGATTCTTTCTGGTTTGAAATCTTTGGAACCAAGAACAACTGAGGGAGACATAACTTCACAGAGGATACTACTAGAACAGCCATGTTTTTTATTACTTTCAATGTTATACCAATCACCAAACAAAATTGGCTTAGCATAAAACTTGATTTGAACAGCTCTTTCAGCAATGTAATACATAATACCCAAAAGAATTTTCCTAAAACTGGCAGATTTTATCAGCTAAGTTATAAACAAATTTGGATACGGTAAGAACCTGCCAGCTTGCTCAAAATGTGATTTTTACTTTATTCGTCCAATGCTTAAGACTGTTCAGTCGATATTTTTTCATTTCATGCCTCTCAACACAATTAGGAAGGAAGACCAAGAAAGGGAGAAGGGTGACTTGGGATCGAAGCCCAGCGAGTAACACACAGCCCTTACTTACCCACACCTTCCACCACCAGTTCACCCTGTAGAGATGTTTTATGACTGATAAGTCTGAAGAATGACTGGAAATGATGAGGGGCGGGACTGTATGAAGAGCAAATAGCTGGTAATCACAACACCAACACACATCTCTGTGCAGCTTCTCCGGACACCCATGTCACAATATAAAGTATAGATAATAAACCCCAATGACCCACACAGAAAACCCAGGAAGAAGAGACTTCCCATCTCCTACAGGCTTAGAATTGATACAAAAAGACTACTCTAAACCATCCCACAGCCATCAGTACGGAGGGGGTGCTGAGGATTCAGTAACCAACATTCCTTGTATTAAGTATCATTGCACAAAATGCTGCACAGACAACTAGGACACATGCATCCTGGGGTCAGACAGCTGAACAGACCACTTGGTCTCACAGTCCTCTATGTTCATACTTCCAAGCAGCTGGATGCAAAACCACAAACAATTGAAATCAGTTTTGTTTTGAAATAAAATCATCTTCCCCTCCTATAAAGTCTTCAGGATTTGCTACACTGCTGACATAATAGTGAAACATTCTTTTACAGTTTCAAGGTGCAAAATAGGTTTTGAAGACCCTGAATTTGGCTTGGAACTAGAGTCATCAACAAAAGTCCATAAGAAAGACTCAGAAGTGATGCAAGGAAGACTTATCATAGCATATATTTGAGCCTGAGAGTATCACAGAATCATCATGGTTGGAAAGGATTTCCATGATCACTAAGTCCAACCATACACACATAGAAAAACCCTCCAATCTCACATTTCTTAAATGCCTCTAGGGACAGTGATTCCACCACCTCTCTGGGCAGGCTGCTCCAGCGCCTGACCACAGTAAAGTAATTCTTCCTAATATCTAATCTGAACCTCCCATGCTGCAACTCAGACCATTTCCTCTGATCTTGCCATTATTCACTTAGAAGAAGCCAACACTCACTTCTCTACAACCTCCTTTCAGGTAGCTGTAGAGGGCAATGAGGCCTCCTCTTCTCTAAACTAACCATGCCCAGTTCCCTCAGCCTCTCTTCATACAACTTGTTCTCTAGACCTCTTATCAGCTCGATAGCTCCCTTCTGGACATGTTCCAGCACTTCAATGTCCTTCTTGCATTGAGGGGCCCAGAACTGAACACAGTACTCAAGGCAAGGCCTCACCAGTGCTGAGTACAGAGGCGCCATCACTTCCCTACTCTTGCTGGCCATGCTATTCCTGAAACAAGCCAGGATGCTGTTTGGGCTCCTTGGCCACACCGCTGGCTCATGTTAAGCTGGCTGTCCACCAGCACCCCCAGATCCTCTTCTGCTGGGCAGCTTTTCCAGCCATGCTTCCCTGAGCCTGTAAGCACTGCACAAGGTTGTTGTGACCGAAATGCAGGAGCCAGCACTCGGTCTTATTGAACCTCGTACTGTTGGCCTTAGCCCATCAATCCAATCTGTCCAGGTTCTGTTCTGTGATTAGATCCAGCAAAAAACCCCATCCTTTTTTAGAAAACTAAAGCATTGAAAGAAACTTTAACAGGCTTGTTACAGACATTCTGCCTTGTCTAACTCTCTTTGCAATTAGTTTTTTTAAGTCAGAGCAGAATACAGCCTAGAAGTTTCAAACAGCCTTGTTTATAAACTGTGCCACGAGGTAAGATTTGCACATTCTTAATTAAAACAGAAGGGTATATTAAAAGAACAGTAGTCAAATCTGGCTTTCAATGTGCTCTTCTACTATTTGTGATTATTTTTTTTAATGTTCTTACTTCCCCTGTTTCTTAAAGCTAATGTTACACTTACCATCTCCTCTTTATTGCTGTTTCCTTTTTTATTTTATGGACAGCTTTTTTAAAACATTTAGTAGCAATGTTTTCTGTTTGTTAGGGAACAGAGAAATGAAACTTTCTGTTCTGAATTGTTCCCAAAACTTATAAGAACTATTGTCAAATCTGTTAAAAAAAAAAAAAGACTTTTTCCAGTTTTCAGAGCATCAAAAACGGAAAATTGATCAGAGCTAGATTTTCCATCATTTAACAAACTTCACGTCTGATGCTTTTCATTATAAAAGCTTAAATATAATTTCAAAATTCTTTATTAAGTCAGAGGAGGAAAACCAAATAAAAGAAAATATATTTTGTTACACTAAAGCATTTCACTTCAGTATGTTGTTTGGTATTCATTTTGATATCTTTAATGTAAGCACCATACGTAACTTCATTTCATTTTCTTACACTACCTCTAGAAAAGAGGAAAATAAGGAAAGATCTAAAAAAAATATATATGTATATATATATTTATATATGTATATAAATTTCTCAAATTGGAAATGCTGCGACATAGCTGATTGTTAAGACATAGTAACTTCAGTAATGTGAAACAAAGAACACAGATCATACACGCCTACTAGAAAATCACATGCACCTCCAACAAATTCTGAGGCCTAGCATTAAAATTAGCAAAACATCCCATTGCAAAAAGAAAAATAAAAATGTTGTATGGAAATACTACTTGATAAAGGAGATTTTAGCATAACCCTGATTACCAAGCATGAGGCCATAAATTCTTTGGCTAACCACACCCCAGGTGAAATACTATTTTTAAGATCTGTAACCACCACATTTAGGATTAGATGACAGAAAAACAGATGCAAGTAGATGAGACCAAAAGAACCGAAATAGCTCACAGATGGACAAAGTCAGCCTCCAGCCAAGGATCTGGAAAGCACGGGAGGAAGTTTCTGCCTTCCTACAGACTTTGCATATCCCTGGGCAGTTATTTCACATGCAGTTTTGCAGCATGCCTGAGACAATCCATCAGGGTAAAGGTTCATGACACGATCTCTGCTGAAACCTGGAACATTCTGCCTATCTTCAGTAACAGCCAAATGTGGTACACTTCTGTTTACTTCCTCGATCCCGCTCCTGACCACTGCAAGCTGGGAGGAGAACTCCCTGCTGAAAAGTACTCAATCCTTTGTTGCAGAATTCACTCTCCTCTAGTTTAGGGGCCTTAAGGAAGTGTATGACACCATCAGGCAGTGCTGGCAAAAGGGAAATGGTGACAGCACACAACTAGGACACATGAACCGAATCCTCCTTTTCGCGCACGCAGCTTACAACTGGTTTGACCCAGTGTCTCTACCACAGTATACTCTCCAGGGCTGGCATCCACTTCCTCCTCTGGCTGGGGAGACTGTGATCTTCATCCCACCCAAGCTCCTCATCTCTGGTCATTGTCACCTCACACCTTTCATCTTGGCTGCTCATATGATGGCAAATGCACTGATGTCAGTCAAAGAGAGTCAGATTATTTTAGTGAATTAAATAGGGAGTGCTTGCCTCCTCCATTAATTTTGCCCAAAATGCATTAGGGAACTTCTCACACAGCCAGTCTGGCTGATGGCAGGAACTGCAACCTTTAATGGTGACTTGGTCAGGGAGATCAAGGCAGTGTATACCACAGGATTTTACCTCCTTCAATCTTGAAGGAGCAGAACCATAAATAGGAGACCCATAAAAAGAAGTTAACATCTCTCAAAGAAAGGGAGGTGCTATTATGAGGATAAATACATTAAGGATTATGAGATGTTCAGATACTATGGTAATAGGGGAGACAGAAGTAGCTAAGGTAGATAAACTGCTATTAAAAAAAAATATATCCAAAGACCTTAAAAAGAAAACAGCACACAGCTATGCAGAGAGCACAGTACTATTGTAGTTACTATTTATGTGCCATCTGTGAACAAGGAAGTACTTAAATCAGCTTTGTTCACGCTTGAGCTGGGCAAATAATGCAAAATAGCTACTTGTAAACCCTTGTCCAAATGTAAATTCTCCTTGATTGCCTTCCTATTCTGTTGACCCACTTCACACAAATACTATGGTACAGGTACATTCTTGTTTGTCAGAACGGTCAAATGTATGGAGGGAACATGCATTTTCCAAGTATTTCATAGCTCCTCCGTGGGTTTGGGAGACAGGCACGGGGAGGGGAAAGCAATACCATCCAAGACAGGACATCAGTCACTAAGAGTAAATAGCAAGTTAGGTATAGGAAATAATGAAAGTTACAGTTATTACATTAGCCACATGCATCTAGCCAGACAGTCAGCCAAAATATGTTCTTTCTAAACTATTCTTGTGATGTTTTTTGCAACAAAGGCTTCTGTTCATGCAAGTTTCTACACAGATAATTCATTATCAGAACAAAAGGACCATATTCATTGAGCCTGCTTGCTTCAAACAGATTTTCTCCAGCTCCAGTTCAGAAACAATACCACCTACAATACAGAGACCATAAAGAGACAGTAAAATGCTATAAACCAAGCCTTGATTTGCTTGTGTTGTTGCTGTGCTGCTCATGCAGCTTAAGTAGTTCAATGACAGGGTGTCTTGTAGGAAATAGGAAACAGTTAAGCTGAAGGGAGATACAAATCCTGTTTAAATGATTTGGGTATTTTAACAGGAGATGCTCAATCAGGAAACAACCTTGCTCCTTGGTAGAGAGTTCTCTACCAAGCAAAACAGAGCTGGAATGAAAACAAAATTAGAGATTATGATCACTTAATAAGAAACAATAAAAAACAATATAATTTATTTTTCAATAACGAGCTAAGAGTGTTTAGATCCCAGCAAGCTTTTCTTTCTGTTTGACATTTGTCTTCTCAGATTAACACACAATTGCACAAGTCCCTGGGACTCCATTTCTGCCCTCTGGATATCACAGCCACCATCTTAGTAATTGAGAATATTATCAGAAAAATGTTTCTACAGAAATATAAAAGGTGTCTGCCTGATGAAGATCCTTTTGGGATACCCTGTATCAAGTGCCATTCTCTCATTAAATGACCAAACATTGTCTTCCAAAACAATTGGGGGAGTTGGTTTGGTTTTTTATTTTTTTTTAGAACTCTGATCAAGGACATTCAATACAAACACTGATTGCTCAGGTGGATGAGTTAAACAGAAAGTGGTTTTAAACACTCACATTTTCTCTCTTCCCCTCTCCCCCCACAGCTTCATTAGGCTGGTAAGTGCTTCTTTGTCATTCTCATTTTGTCAGCACTACAATATCACTGCAGTATTTGCTGCACAGAGACAAAAAAATGAGTAGGAAGGAGCTGTCAAATAAAAAAGATCTTGAAGACTGTAAATCACCATAGTATGGAGTATATGGTGGCGGCAATCATTAAAAACATATCAATCAGTGGGAGCAGTTTCGTTAAGGAGAGAGAGAAAGAGAGAACCACCAAAAGAAAAGAGATTGATGACGTTGAAAGTCTTGAGCACTGTACTACCAAATTCCTCTGAAAATGAACCTGGCAACACTGTGTGAGGTGGCCCAGTGACCCAGCCCAGCATGAATTTCTTCAGACACTGATCATAATTGGCTTTTTCTTTTCACTGTAAGAGAAAGATGTTGATTTCACAATTCTATTCAGAATCCTGGTTCTCACGTCACAAAAGAAAGACTCGCGTTATATTATGCACTCGCTGAACTCGACCATCTTTGGGGCATTTGTGTGCCTGCTGGACAGATGGCACATCCCTCAGCTGTTTGAATATGAAAACTCTAGAAGCCCCCAAAGACACCAGCAAAGTAAAGAAACAGTCAGGAGAAAATGAGAGGGCAGAGAAGATCAAAAGGGCCCAGAAGCAGGCAGTTTCAAGGTATTTTCTTGATCAACAAATCCATACATGCTGGAAGGCAAGTCATGCACCACTTAGCTCTTGTTTTGTAACTGAGGATGCCTCTTACTCTTGGATTACACATCTAAGAGCAGGATCATGAAGAGCTTGCTTTGCAGCACAACTACGCAGCACCAGGGCAAACAGAAATAACGTGATGCTTATAAACTTCAGAAGTTTCAGACAGGACCAGATCTAGTGTCATTGGCTAATAAACCAAAATATCCTTGTGAGTCTAGAAGATTTTCTTCCACACACAAACATAATCTGTGTGTGTCTCCACAAATAGCGAATGAGATAGTTTTCAACAGCAAAAGCTTTTTAAGTATTTTTGGAAGACATCCCTTCCAAAATTGTTAGTCTTACTGTAATAACCCTTGTTTTTTTCATGATCCCACAAGAGATTTATGTCTATATATTTCTCACAGCTCTTTTAAGATCTGGGTGTCAATGCTCTTCAGTAAGAGGAAGTTTCAGCTCATCTCAGCAGGGATGTGAAAAGTTCAACTTAGAAAAATATAGAGCCTATATTTAAGGCAGAAAATGACAGTTTTAAAAATTTCACAAAGGACTATTCTTAAAACCACTGCAAAAACTACAGATTAGGAACAGAGCCAGTAATCTGAAATGCAGTTGGTAGGGAGACAGATGTTTAAGATTTGTTTGAATTTCATCCCATTTTTACAACAAGCAACTAACATTCCATTGTAGTTTGGGCTAACTGGAAGCTCCCAGAGTATGGCTGTTCTTTGGGACAACAGTGTCTCAAAGAAAAAGAAATACCATTTTCCCTGAAGGTTCACTACATTCCCTAATTTAAAAGCAAAACCCTCTCTTTATTCAGAACTAGAGATTAGTAGCTGGCAGCTGATTCCTGTTGCATCTATCTCCTAGCTGCAGAGGCATCCCTTCACATGCTGCCTTTATTGCTATGAAAACTCATTAGACCCCAGAGGTTTTGAAGACAAAATCACCACAAGATTTTTTAATTGGCAAGCCTGTTACAGAAAGGTACATCACCCCCATGTGAGATACTAGAGGTAGCCACTTAAAGTTAGCATGGTGTGCATAAATACCCAACAATCCTTGGTTTTCTATTTGTACAGCTTTATTTCCCATATTATCACAGAAACAATCAAAAGTTCCCCATCTCTTCTCCCAGGTATACCAATCTTTTTATGAAGACAGCCAATACCCAAAACTGGTGGCAAAACCTGTAGCTTCTGGAGCTAGACAATGGATCATAGCATAATAGAATTATAGAATGGTTAGAGCTGGAATGAACCTTAAAGTTCCAACCCCTCTGCCATGGGCAGGAACACCTCACACTAGACCAGGCTGCTCAAAGCCTCATCCAGCCTGGTCTTGAACCCTCCCCCAGGGATGGGGCATCCACAGCTTTTCTGGGCAACCTGTTCCAGTGCCTCACCACCCTCACAGAAAAGAATTTCTTCCTAATATCCAATCTAAATCTCCCCTCTTCCAGTTTAAAACCATTACCCCTTGTCCTATCACTACTCTTCCTGACAAAGAGTCCCTCTCCAGCTCTCCTGTAGGTTCCCTTCAGATACTGGAAGGCTGCAAGAAGGTCTCCCCAGAGCCTTCTCCAGGCTGAACAGTCCCAGCACTCTCACCCTGTCTTCATAGGAGAGGTGCTCCACCCCTCTAAACATCTTTGTGGCCTTCTGCTGGACCCGTTCCAACAGGTCCATGTCCTTTCTGTGTTGAAGACTTCAAAGCTGGACACAATAATCTAGATAGGGTCTGGGTATCTATTAGGATACCTTCTTCCTGATAGAATTACATGGAATATTAAATAACATTGACAAAAGTCCTCTTGAAAAACAATTCTCCTTGTCCCTGCATATTTTACTGTACAGGTATATACAAATGCTATGGAAAAAAATTAGGGATACAGTATAAAGTGCAAAGATTGTAAGCAAGGAGAAGGCTTGTATTTGTTGCAAACCTTTACAAAGATTTAGAAATTAGCCACAAAAGCAAAATGCAAGGCACAAGGTTTAGTTAATGTGTTTTCAGGAGAGTCTGCTCAAAGATATGAAGGTAAAAATGAATGTGCACTGAGAAATCAAAAGGCAGCAAACTACAATATACATTAGTCTTTCAGAGTTACATGACAGTGATAAGGGAAGTAAAACAACCAAATGCATTAATGCTAGTCACAGGGGAACAGAAACTGATTTTATAAATATGTTTAGTCTGTTAAATAAACAGAGGGAAACAATCAGCAGTGATTACAAACAGCTTATTTAAGCAGTCTTTAATAAGCTCAATGGCTCAGAGAACAGGAGACTCTTTAAAAAGTGATAAAAATCAGCCTATTGGGTGACTAATTAAGAACCATCTATAAAACCCTGAGGGTCAATTTGGTCCCACTGTAGTTAACTGGGGTTTTATCAATGACTTCATTTTTTGCCCTCCAAGTATCAGCTAACATTCACCTACTTGTGAAGCAACAATCATAGATCCCAGTAGAGAATTTTTCTTTTGGTCCACCAGTTATCCCACAGAGGGTTAAGGGTCCACTTCTGCTGGAATTTGTGAAATCACGAGCTTGAGCTTCTAGGTGAATGGTACACAAACTTGCCATGCTACACAAACTGCTAGAGGTGGAATATTATAAACAGAGACACAGCAGTGATCTTCCCATTCTCATGATCCTGAGAACAGCCCTGTAGCTCCTGGGCAATACTGGGGAGTACACATGGACTTTATTACACTGTTACATTACATATAATGACATGATACAGCTGAGTCTTTAACTTGTGAGAATACACTGGAAAACAGCTTGTAGGTCTCAAAATGCAAAGGGTACCACCTATTGATGAAGAGGCCAAACACTGGAGAGTTTTAATGCCTACAACTTTTAAGATGACTACCTTAAAAATGTGTACTACATGCATTCTGTTTAACACAGATATCTGTCTTCAGATCAATAAATAACTCAGTAGAAGTCACAGAAAACTTGCAGAGTAGGGACAGATGGGCATTAGCATTCTCTAAAGCAGTATGTAGTATTAACTAGTAACTGAATATAAAAGAACACCTTTTGCACAGGAGAAATCATAAGAGACAGAGACAGCAGTGAAGAGACACACCAATTTCCAAAATGAAAAAGCATGACAGAAAACTAATGCCGGATATCCCTGACTAAAGATTTTCTTATTAATGTTGCCCCATTACACTGAAAACTCCAAGCAAGGGCTTTCAGTAAGTTTTTCTTAAATGTTTCCACAACAAAAATTCAGTGACACAGCTGTTGTCTTTGCTGTTTGTCATTTTGTACGGGTTTTTCACATACTTCACATGCCTCAACGAGGAAATTGTGTTCTCGCTTGCTGTTTATGTGAAGACAGGTTTCCTCTGTTCCCTCACACATCTACCTGTCCAGCTCTCTCCCACATAGGGCAGGAGTTAGATCAGACTGGGCTATCACAGATAAGCATCAGGACTGCAAACAAACTCAGGACCACCAGCAGGGAAGAGAGTGCCTCTAACAAACCACCAAGCATCACAAAGCAAAGCACTTGGCATCCCATCACATCCTGACCTACCTATCTCAGTCCATCTACAGCCTGTTTCTTGCTGATTGCTCCCATTGCATCCAGCACACACACTCACAACTTGCAGAAATGCAGGTCAGTTCAATTCTGGATAATGCAGGAGGAAAAAGAATTTGAAACAAACAAAATCAAAGAATAAGTTCAGAGTGCTATGGTATGCAGTTATTTCTTTAATCCCTGCACTGGAAATCAGCTCTCAGAGCTGGAGGCAAGGGATCTGCTTCCATTTAGCTTGCCTCCCAGGGTGACTCTGCTTCCTCCTCCAAATAACCTGCACAGGTCTCTCCAAGCATAATTCAAACTCTTGCAAGCCTAGCCAACAGCAAAGATGTTTTTCTTACAGTTTCTATGGGGATTTATTCAAAACACTTTACAGCATGGGGCTAACGAGCTGAATAGAAGAGGGTAGAAAACAGAAGCACCCCATGGCTGCTGCTTGCATTCCAGGGTTAGGGACACAAGCAGAGCACCAGGTGTACTCCAAAATTATTTTCCTTCCAACTTTCCATAAAATTCCTGTCACAACACTGTCACACCAAAATTCTCCAAAACATCTTTTTCTAACTCTGTGAACAATTTCAGCATGCTAATCTGCTCCTTTCCTACAAGTGATATCCTACCATCAGACATGTTAAAAAGGACTTTTTTTGCCAAGAAATCAGATTGTATTTGAGTGCAGTAAAATAGGATAAAAACTAATGGGTATTGTACCTGACCAACAGAGAATAACCATTCCTGGACAAGGCAACATCCCACAGCAACCCTTACAAAGGCCATCCAGACAAGCTGACTGTGACAATGCCAGACAATGGTCAGAAGCAGCCAGCAAGAAGATACAGGAATCTAGCACAGAGAACAGAACAGATGAAGGGGAAAGTTTCTACTAACCCAAACCAGAAACATCATCCTAATTGATGATGTTAATCAATTCATCTTAGAGCCCTTGCGCCTTCAAATGAGCCCCTTTTACCATCCCAGATGCTCAAATACTCAGTTTGAACTGGAGGAGCAGAGTTCCTGGAAACAAGTCATACAATTTTCACAGCCTGCCTCATTAATTCTATCTTTTCCCCTCATCTTCACAAGCTCTCTTAGAGAGTCGATCCTCAGGGGTCACCCTCCCTGCTGTAACATACAACCCATTTCAGGGTGCACTTACTCCTTCCACTGCCTCCCACTTCAAAGTCTACAGGTAGTCAGACAGCAGGACTGAAGCCACAAATGAAGCTGTAGGTTCAGGGAGAGACACGTCAGAAAAAAAAAAAAGCAGGAGAGGGAAGAAAACAACAGCAAAGAGGAGAGCACTGGCAGAGCTCACAGAAGACTTTGATTAAAAGAAGTAGTAGCTGGATTGGGAAACTCCAGACAAAAACCTGGCAAAAAGGGTCACTCTTTATCTGATTCAATTTAAGTACAGTAAAAAGGTCACATTTATTTCTTGCTGCTGAGGAACAGGTTCAATGAGCACTCCAGAGGAAGTGCTTCATAAATCCCCCCACTGATGATTTTGATACATACTCTCCTGAGTTTGTACCCCTGCCCCCAGCCACGGTCCCACTTTCCTTCCCACACAGTGGTTCTGGGTCCACATCCCACTACCCCAGAATGCCATGGGCTCCCTCCTGTAACAGGAGTTACACAGTGCAGGTGTACACCAAGAGATTTCAGATTATTCCCCTTCTCTTTCACAAGAATACACAGTGTTTTGCCCCTCACTGGCTTCCATTCAGTTTATCTGAAAGGATCAGACACTCACCCAGTTTAAATGCACTGCTTTGAACCAGGTGGAGAAAGACTGAAGAAAAGAAATGGCACAAAATATATCCATGTGATAAACTCTGAAGGTGCTGATGTTGGAGGAGGACTCTGAGAGGAAGGTCTAATTGGGCATATCACAGCTGATCAAAGGTACAGCTTTGAGAAGAATTAAGCTGTGATACAAATACGATGAACACAATTAGCATTAATTCTTTAGATCGATCTAACCTAAACAGACACTTGTGACTCCTCAAGGTAGAAGGTTGCACCCAGAAAGAACAGAAAGAAAATGGAACGAGTAAATGTCATAGAAAGAAAAAAGGTGGAGATAACAGCAAGTTCTGATTCACATTTACACTCCACAGTCCCTTCTTGCATATCTTTTTTATTTAAATTGAATGTAACAAATATCTTGATACATTTAAGTAAATTGCAGCAATTTTTCCTTACTATAGTTGTAGAACTATTTGTCTTTTTTTACTATTGCCAGCAGGCTTAAATGAAGACTCTGAAGAGAGGAAAAAAAAGCAAAAAACAAAAGACACTTGCTCCAAGTCACACCAACAGAAAATCCATTTACTTAAAGCTATGTTTCTCAGGGTTTATACCACTATAGCCACAAGACAAATTTGTATCACACAGCAAGACAGAAGGGGAAGAAGCAGGAGAGGAGAAGGGAAAATAAAGTGCTTCCCTATCCACTCTTTGCAACAGTACCAAACATTGCTGTACCTGTCTCACATTAAAAAGGCACCTCTGACTCATCTCAGTGGAAAATACAGACACTTCAAAAATACTTGATTTCTGACAGCTACATAAGCAGTGTTTTTCTGTAAGCATATAGTTATTACAGTGCTGACCACAACACTGCTGCATCACCATAATAAATGTGTTCCTTAACGTCCTTTCCAGAGCTTCTGGTAATGTCTTGACAATATCTGGGGGTGACAGGAAATATGTTACCCATTAATTATCTGCATAATTATTTATATGCCACCTTCAAGGACTTACGTAAATTCAGATCAGGAAGAGTGAGACTGAAGCCAGCTAAAGAACTTCACTTGCCACCCATAATAGTTCTACCAAAATTTCTTCACTTGTCCAGATGGATCAGACAGGATCACTAGTGAAAAAACAGTGCTGTTTAAAATTCAAGGGAAAACATGGAGGCATAAAATCCTGAAGCAATGCTGTAATAGTCCGATACCACGCCTGGACAATTTTTCTGAGATACTTTCTACCTGGATTAGGCATGGTATTTAGGATTAAGTTTATAGTGGCATACAAGAATGGTGTCATGAGATTCTAAGTGCCTCCTTCCCTAAGTGAGATACTGAGCCCTACACGGCTTTGCAGGTAGTTAGTGCATTTTCATGCTCTGAAGTATTCCTGGTTCTCTCCCTCAGAGTGAAAAACCTGGGAGACAGTCTGGTCATATTCTAAATCAATATTTCATCAACTGGTGACTGCCAGAAGTAGTTAATAGCTAGTGCTCTTTGTTTACTTACTAGCTGAACACATAAGCAATGTTTTGTACTTAACGTTTCATACCTCTGATCAACTTTTAGTAAAGCTTTCCTAAACCATTTAATGAAAGTTCAATATACAAGGTGCCCATGCAAAGCACGGATTCACTGCAACTCCACTTTTAACAGTAAACATGAAGAAAACTTTGTAATCTATTAACAGCAGAAAGAGAATAGATCCTCATGGAGGTCTTTCTGAGGCATGGTACAAGGCAAGCCCTGCCAGAGAACATTGTCTTAACTGGATAAGAATTCTCAAGAGAAGATTTACCTTATACATGACCTCTGGAAAATCTGAAAAT
This sequence comes from Pedionomus torquatus, assembly GCA_013398155.1. Taxonomy (NCBI): domain Eukaryota; kingdom Metazoa; phylum Chordata; class Aves; order Charadriiformes; family Pedionomidae; genus Pedionomus; species Pedionomus torquatus. Next base: position 470,911 of record VZRU01004537.1, on the reverse strand, counting down.
AATAGTATCTTTTACCATTGTTGCCTTAATAAAAGCACAAATACACTATTCCCCACAGTCAGAGATAAATCAAGACTGTATTCAAATCAGCATTTGGATTAGTTCTACACAAGCATGAGTTGAACAGCAGCAAATCACCCATAGCAATAGGCATCTGAATATTGTTCTCTGAGGGACACTGGGGGAAACTTCAAATTCCTGGTCTTTTCCTCCAGCCACTTGCAGTAAGCAGGCTGGCCTATCCTTCCCCTAGGGATGATTTTTTAATTATTATTTTATTTCTAAATCAAGTTGAAAGGTGTACAGAGGTGGAGAAAGTAATTTAAATAACGCACCTGCCAGTTTTCCCACAGCTAAAATACCCATGGCTCTTGGAGAAAAACTAACTGAGCTCCTTCACAATTATTTGTTAGTGTGGAATGTAGTATCAAGGAGAAGGGAATGTGTGCTATGTCTATTTACATATGTATCATTTTATAATATATAATGTACTCTTATTGCAACATTATATCAATTATTTACCAAAAAAAAAAAGCTTTAATAAATTTAACTGTGTGGCTTCCACTTACCAGCCACTTTAGAATAATTTAAAGCTCATTTCCTGATGCACTGAAATTATTCTAAACTGTGCATGCTGGCAAACACAAAAACCTTTTTACTCCCCATTTACAAAATGACATCTGCTCTATTTCCATCTTTATTTTCAGATGCAAGATTACTTTAGCATTTTATTCCTTAATCTGTCAAATAGCACTGTCAAAAACCATGGAGTAACACTTACTCCTCAAACCCCTGCAGATTCAAAATAACAAAAGCTACCCATAACATTTTACCAAACTTGCATATCAGACAGAAAACATATAAACTTTCTTCCTTTCCTTTATAAAAATGTCTCCTCTCTTAAAAAGTCTGCAAACATTCGTAACACCATGAAGGGGGGAAGCCTGACAGATTTATTATTACAGAGTTCCTGCTGCATAGCTACATTGGAAGGTAGTTTTCCATTATTCTCTGAATTTTCAACCAACTCCATCTTTCTATTAGCATAGGGTCAGTCCTGTTCTGGTCTCAGGTGCATGAATACAAAGAGACAATAAAAGCCATGCTACAGCCTCTAGCATTTGAAATTTTATCAGTCTGAGAAATTAACAGCCACAAAAAAATAATGGAGAAAAAATGGGCTTTTTTTTGTTTGTTTACTTCCTTGACAGTCATTATATACATCAGAAGCAAACACAAGCAAGAGGCTTTAGAAAATGCTTGAAGAGAAGTGAATACAGACCCACCATTATTTATTTCATCACCTACTGTGGTCTTTCCTCCAGTGTCACAATTTGCATTTTGCCTTCCAACATTCTGACCTGGGAAAGACTTCTTGACCTGCACATCTTAGAGTCCAAAGGAATATACTGCACACTGAAAATTAAATTTTTTTTTTTTTTTTTTTAGGTATAAGCAAGGTCATTAAAACACATTGGTAAAATTAAGTACAACATATTTTTCTAGATAAGTAACTATACCTGGAAGAGTCTAGCATTGTTTTATTTTTTTTTTTTTAAAGCAATCTATTTCTAATAATTTTCTAGCTGTTTATTTGGTGAAGATTTACATAGATTTCTCTCTTTTTTGTTCTTGCAAAACTGAAGTGGCAAAAAGCAAGCTGGCTCTGGCAGCAAAGACAACAACTTATGAAAAGGGTGACAGGGAAGGCAGTTGCAGGTCCCAAGTCAAAGCACTGGGAAGGAGAGAGGAGACTGAAGCTAAGTTTGGGATACAGCAAAGGGATAAACACAAACTGACCATGTCAAGGATGGCAGGAAGTTGGCAGACAGGGTTGTGTTTGGAGGATGGGTGGGGGAGTCACATTCATAAATACTCAACAAGTAGAGGACAGAACTCAGACCAGTATGCAAAGAACCTAGGATAAAGAGGGATTTCCCAGGGTACTAGAGCCTGAGTAAAAGGCTTGGGTGGAGTTGACATCAGAGGATTGATGCAAGTGATCAGAAAGTAAAAGCCTGCAAAGTCTGCCTAGGCACATAAACTAAAAACACTTCAGAAAGAACAAAGTGATCAGCAGTGGTATGTTGCTGGCCAAAGGGCCTCAGAAGTAGGAAGTAGTGAAAGAGGAAGGTGGTGAGAAACAGCCGGTGATGTGGAATGGATGAGTGACAGTGACAGACAGACAGCAGAAGGAGCCATGTCAAGAAAATTTATGTTTCTTTAAAAAGATCAGTTTGATCCATGACTATAAAAAACCCACATTGCTTGTAATTGCATGGTTACCATATGGCACTACTGCTCAGCAGAAATATTCACATACCTTGTGAGAGCATTTCCACACTTTAAAATATCTGGATTTCTTTAACTTCTCTTCTGGATTTCTCGGTACTTATAAAATTCTAGTTTGAAACAATTATACCACATCTGTAACACCAATTTTTACCACCACCAGTTCTGTTGGTGATGGTTTTCATCAGATGATCTCAGGGCTCATTTACAAACTGGGTCAGCATCATTATCCCCATTTTACGATGAAAAATGAAGGTGCTGTAGATCAGCCTGCATTATTAATGTGAACTCTCAACCCTAAATTCATTTCACTGTCATTTTCCTTGAAATATTCATTTGTACTTCTGCACTGAGGGTATTTTTGTCATGTATTTCTAAAGTACGTTAAAAGTACCTGGAGCATAGCAGTGGCCATTTTTAGCATTCTCAGAAGTGTAAATAAAAAAAATAACATAACTCCCACGCTACCCAGAAGAAATCCATTTCATCCCAAAGCTTACCCCTCAGTTTGGTCATGTTCCAGCTTAACTTCAGCATCTCTAAGAAAGCCCCTTTTTGTTTCCTGACAACTCAGCCTGTTCCCACATCCTCAACCTTTCTTCCTGTTCCAGATCACCTACAGCCATATACAATTTGAAAAATACAAGAACATCATACTCCAAACTCCCTTTGATTTCTGTGGCAGCCACCAGTCACATCCTGCACTTGAAGCCTTCACTCTTCAGAAACTTGGGGAAACATATTGATTATGATTTTGGAGGGGATATCTGCTGTATTTTGGAACCCTTTCAGATGAAAAGCTGGGATCTCATCTGCTTCTTCACACAGGCTTTTCAATCTTCTGATAAGTCACTAAACAAGGACAGATGATGTGAAGATGCTTTAACTAAAGGATGAGTTATAGTATATCAAGATCCTTTCCCCTTCCCATTTTTTTTTCCTCCAAATGCTAATTCTTTAGTTGAGGTTTCTCTCTCATCTAGTAAGACAGGTTGAGCTCTGTAGCCTAAATGAGCAGAAACAGCAGGGTGCTTTACCACCTTATTGGATGGATCAGCTCAATGTTCTTTTATGAATACCTTGAGGCCTGGCTTCCTCTCTCAAAGCACACCTGCACTCTTTCACTTCATGTATAGGTGTCTTATTTTGCTGCTGTTAGACAGAATGAAAGACCTATCCCCACCCCTAAAAGGGACACCAGTGAGCTCCTCCAAAGCTCTGCAGACGCAAACCAAATGCCAAAAGGAATGGCTTAATACTAACCAACATTAGTTTTGTGACAAACTGCAGTCTGATTGCCGCAGTAAAAGCCTTCCTAAAATAAACCCCTGAAATTTCTTCCCAACTCCCCTTCTTGCACATAACCTATGTACACTTGTAAGAATTTCGGTTGCTGCTGTTGCTAGGAAAATCATGAGGTTTGGCTCACATCTGTACTCTCACACATCTGTAACCTTACCTACCAGTAAGTACAAAAAAGGATACCCATTGACTATCCCTGTGCACACTGGAACGTACCTGTTTCTTCTGTGACAAGGAGACCAGCCCACCTTTGGATAACAATACTCTGCTCATATACAAACTCACATAAAAAAAAAAAAACAAAAAACAAACCACCAAAAAGCAAGGATACCACTGCCCACAGTGATTGTGTGTTGCAGACCAGGATGCTGTTACTGGAGAGCCATCCCACATAGCAGTGAAAAGTGTAAGTTAAACAAAAAAATACCCATCACACAGAACATTTCAAAATCTTATCCAACAATGCCAACATAAAGTGGCATGGTGTGAAAAAGCTGTGATATTTTTCCACAGGCTTCCTGCTCACCTCTGCTTTAGTAGCATTTCACAGAATTGGCAGAGGCTGACCACATACAGAAAAGTCAGCTCTTTTTAAGTTTTAAGTCCCTTCCCTCAAGACCTGACATATTAGAGCTACCGATAGTGAATTAAGCTGATAAAATGCCTTTTTTTTTTTTGCCACTGGCATCATTCTTGGAAACAGATTAATTTGGCTGAAATTTTAAATGATACAAAAACTAAGCTTCAACGTGAAATCCAGTCTGAGGTTCATGTACCCTTGCAGTAAATATTTAATCTAATGGAAATAAGAAAATCATACAGCATCAAGAAACTGGTAATTCTTCAGGGTGTGTGGGTGTATGACTGCTGAGGAGGAAAGCAGAGGTCATTTAATTATATCTTCTCCTTCCCTCATTCCACCATTTACTGTGTCTTGTCTAAGAACACTCTAGGTCTTGACAACTAAATGAACAGATGCTATCCTGTTAGTATGCTTGCTTTTAAGAATGTTCATTCCAGGAGAAGAGTTTTCTGAAAACATATGGTGAGCTAAATATACTGAAGCTTTTTTTCAACTGGCTTCATCTGTACAGGAATTTATCCCTCAGGTGAGATGCTTAAAATACCCAGCATTCAGAAATCCCCAAGAAAAAGGCACGACGTACCCCCGAAAGTGGGAAAGGAAAAATATTTCTCCTTCCTGGTTAGTCCTAGAAATCTGATCATTATTTCATCCTCCTTGATTTTTGTAGTGATACAGCATTGCACTCGCTGTAGCTCATAGTAGTATAAGATGTTGATTTAAATTCTACAAAACCTAACAAAAAAAGACAGGCTGCAGAGTACCCCACTCCCTAAGAATCACAGCATTTAACAGATAATCAGGTGTCAAGCTGACTGCAGCAAGCCACCTGCAACATCAAAAGACACACCAAAATTCAAAATTCACCACAGCTCCTTTGAGGGGAGGGAGGGGGAGGGGAAGAAAAGGTCTAGCCTACCAAAATAACAGTATGCGCCCCACCTCTCCTGACAACAGGCTCTGGCATTCTCCAGCACTTTCTCCTGCAGAAATTAGATAATCTGCAGATTATCTAATCATGAGAGAAAGAAAACTCTGATCTTTAACAGCTGAATAAATACTTCATTATTTTCATAGCTTTAAACTAAACATAAAAGCAAAGGTTGTTAGCCATGCATAAGTACTTATTACCAAATACTCAGTGTTATGTTCGGTTCTCTATCTTAACAAAAGGACTTTTTAGCAGATAACTAGACACACAAAATGGTACAGTCAATGGGATAAAATTAAACAAGTACAGTTGCATCAGCAACATTAGGCCCTTAGCTAACGTATGAATCACAACACGAAGTGACAAAAATAAAAGAAAAAAAAAGTTCAACACAGCAAGTAAAACCTGGACCTAAAGTCTTTTTGTTGCATTGGCAAGGGGCAGAGTTAAGCACCCAAACACACATTTCCTATTTTTCTTTCTTTTATCCCTTAGGGAGAAGCCAACTCTGACATTGCAATTGCAAGCAACAAGTGGACAGCAAGCCATACATCACTGCTCTGAACATGGAGGCAGAACAAATAAATTCTGTTTGCAGCAGCCTGTTTGTACATAGTGAAACACCACATTAATTTGAATGCAGCTGATCAGACACAGGAAAAGCTTCAGGGACAAAAACTAAAGCAAACTCATCATGAAGAGTGTCAGGTACAGATAGCTTAAATTCCACTCCACCTTGGATTTCTTTTTTCCACAACTCCATCAGAGTAGCTACTATACATTTCATTTTCCAAGAGGAACCAAAAGGCTAATTAAGACACCGGGAAATATACAGACCTGTCAAACATTATATACCAAGAGCAAGGCAGAACACAGAAAGTCTGTCATGCTCCTCCCTGATCTGACTTGAGCTTTTGTTGCAGCTCAGTACTCCATCTACCAGTGCAACTGATGGGTTGACCTGCTGATGGGCAACATGTTCCAGTGCCTCACCACCCTCACAGTAAAGAATTTCTTCCTAATATCTAATTTAAACTGAAAGAGGTTAAATTTGAACTGTTTGCCTCATCCTATCACTCATAAAGAGTTCCTCCCCATTTCCCCTGTAGGTCCTCTTTAGGTACTGGAAGGCTGCCATAAGGCCTCCACAGAGCCTTCTCTTCTCCAGGCTGAACCACCCCAACTGTCTCAGCCTGTGAACAGAATCTTGGAAGTACGTTAGGATAAAAGGAGAGTGGAAGGGCAACCGAGTAGGTTGGTGATAGTCACCAACCAGCAACTCATTTTCCATTCTAACAAGATAAACATTTCTTCTTCGTCAGGACTACAATATCTCTGCAGTTAACTAAGACTTTCCAAAAAGATAGAGGACAGCAGGAAGTCACAATATTTTTTTTTGTGCTATTAAATTAACTCTGTAGGGAGAGAAGGAAAGATTAACTAGAAATTATTAATATTTTTAAATTTTTTTTGTCTTCTAATTTTCATATCAAAATATTACTCAACTTCTTTATTAGGTCAAAGAGATAGGAAATGGCTAACAGATTTTTAAACTTTTATTATTTTTTCTTTTAATTTTTAAGTGAAAGCAGTTTAATTATTACCACTTAGAAAACTGATGATGCCAAAACCCACGGAGTTTCCATAGGCCACATTAAGTAGAACAAGGATAGAACAAGACTATAACCTAAATTCACTTAACCAAGATCAATACCTTATCTCCTGCAAAATACTGTCTTGATGCTTAAAGAGCCCATCTTTTTCTTTTCTGAGATATTTCCAATTTTGCAGCCCCCTGAAGACCCATATACTCTTTGGAACTGACTGGAATTTCCTGTTTTGAGGAAGCTTAAGCACAGAAGTGTTCAGTTTACAGGCATTTTACCAGAAAATTAAAAATTATTCTGACATTTTCACATACTGAATTTGATCATTTCATGTTCAGCTCTAATGATAACCAGCCAGAACACAGTCAGTTTCTTTGTGATCAATTCAAAAACAATTGAAGCACAACTAAAATGATCAATGTAAAGAATATGCTTTAACACAATTACTAAAGAATGCAATTATGGATCACTAAAGCTTTTAATGGAAGTTCAATTTAAGTTAGGCAACTCCATAGCTGTAAGAATATCTCCATATTAATCTTGTTTACAGCCTGGTAGACCTTATAAACAGGAATCAGATTGCAGCAGTTTTAAGAGCAGTAGTATGCAACTGAACAGAAAGAGAAGCTTCATCTGGCACAGCTTTGGATGAGATTGCATGCATGGGGGAAGGAAAGCTTCTGTACTTGTACACGAGGTTCTCTGGGTGCAGGACTTGGTATTTCCTTTTGTTGAACCTAAGATTCCTCTGCCCAATCCACCAGCCTATCCAGGTCCCTCAATGACAACACAACCCCTGCCACATTAGCCACTTCTCCCAGTTTTATATCATCTGCAAACAAAGACAATCCAACTCCCTAAAGTCCTCTGTCCTATCACCCAGATCACTAGTGACAGGACAAACAGCAGTGGATCTAGTATTGACCTTTTGGGTATTACACTAGTGATTGGCTACAATTTGTGCCACTGATCACAACTCTGAGCCCAGGTGTTCAGCTAGTTTTCAGTCCACCTCACTCTCCAGTTATGTATCACGTATGCCATCAGTTTTCCTGATGTTGCCAAAGACTGTCAAATTTCTTACTAAAGACATGTTAAACATTCACTGTTCTCCCCTCCTCCACCAAGCCAGTATCTTCTTTACAGAAGGCTATCAGGCTGGTGAAGCGTGACTTTCCCCTTCATAAATCCATGCTGATTAATCCTGACCACCCTTTTGTCCTTCACATCTCTAGAAATGGTTTCCAGGATTAGTCACTCCATTACCTTCCCAAGGATGGAGGTGAAGCTGACCAGCCTGTAGGTCCCTAGATCCTCCTCTTTGCCCTTCTTAAAGGGTGTTATATTTGCTCTCTTTCATTTGTCAGTTATCTCCTGATCACTGACCTTTTCAAGATAGCTGGGAGTGGCCTTACAGTCACATCACTCAACTCCTTCAGCATGCTTGGGTAAATCCCATCCCATGACCAGCTTAACTCTTTCCTAACCTGATCCTCCTCCACTGAGGGTACCTCTTCCTTGCTACAGACTTTTCTTCTGGTCTCAAGGACCAGGGATTCTTGAAGGTAAATCTTACCATTAAAGACCAAGCTGGAAAATCTTACCATTAAAGACCAAGCTGGAAAATCTTACCATTAAAGACCAAGCTGGAAAATCTTACCATTAAAGACCAAGCTGGAAAAGATATTTTCTAGTACTTTTGGCCTTTTTGGTGTTACCACCAGAGCCCCTGACCCATTCAGCAACAAGTCTAGGTTTTCTCTCAGCTTCCTTTTGCTGCTAATGTACTGTTAGAAGCCTTTTTCGTCACCCTTCACATCCCTCACCAGACAACGCCAGGTGGACTTTGGCTTTCCTAACCTCAACCCTGTAGGATTAGACATCTACCTGCCAGATGGGCCAACCTGATCCCTCTTCCACCGCTTGTGCTCTTCCTTTTTATGCCCAGGTTTTGTCAGGAGCTCCTTGCTCATCCATGCAGACCTGATGCTTCATTTTCTCCTCATTGGGATAGACTGCTCCTGAGCTTTTGAGCTTTAAAGCTCTTGAGCTTGTTGAGTCCACTTATTCCACCTGACTGGAGGTAAATAAAGATTTAAAGGAGTTAGAGATGCTGTCCTGAGAACAAGATGGACTGGGAGCAGGACACCAGAGAACACACAAACTATGAGGACCCTGTGCTACAATCCTATATCTGGCAAAGGTTGGAAAGCACAGTACAATTTCAAGATACTCTGAAGCTGCTCTAATATTATACCTTAGAGCTGTCAGTTGTCCCAGAATACAAAGGTGTATTGCAGCTATCCCTTCTTTCTTGTTACCTTACATTCTGGTTCAAAGAGAGCAACTGAGAATTGGGGTCTCAGGAGCCAAAAGTCACACTCCTTTTTCTGACCTAAGGCAAGAGGAGGCTCCGCTCATACTTTTAAGCTATTCACCAGTTCTCTTCCTAAATTACTGAGCGAGACTTTACTGCATGATCCTTGAGAAAAACCCTTGCTATTTCTCACTTTGGTATCTCTGACCTGCTATACATTAGTCTCTTACTACAGCTTATTTCATTAAAGTTAGAAAGGTCCAACTTTGCTTTACTATCTCTCCAAGCTTGATTTTTGCACTTCAAAAATTAGAAAGTTGCCAAAAGGTGTTATCAAAAGGTAAAACATCAAAGACTAATGTTAATAAAGTTGTGACAACTTAATGCTGTGTCACATGTTAAGCAACTTCATTACAGGCTGCTTAGCACTAGAAAGGTTATGACTGGCAGAAGTTTAAACAGGATCTTGCTTTGTTTGCCTGCAAAAAAGAACTTATTGAACTCACCAAGTCTCATGCTCCAAGACACCTCCTGCTCACTTATCAGCTATCTGCAGTTGTACTCCAGGTCACACTTGCTGCCAGAGATAGAAGCTAGCCACAGCAAAAGCAATACCACCAACAGAGGTCCAGACACCAAACAGCCTTCTTTCTGATGGAGCTCAAGACTCTTGGCACACTGCCCACCAGATGCCTGGGAAGGCACATCCTTGCTCTGGGCTCATAACATCCACCAAAAATTCAGTAAGTCTCCTATCGATTGACCCAAAATATCAAAACCATGGATTCTTACATATCACCATCCAGATTATCTGAGAAGTCTGATGTCTGTGGCTCTTGGCCCAAGCAGTTGGCTACTATTCAGAGATCTATATCCATTAGAATACAAATCAGTCACTGAAAACAAAGTCATAGAATACAAGGTTGGAAGGGACCTCAAGGATCATCTGATCCAACTCCTCTTGGCTAAAGCATGGTCTAGACAAGATGGTCCAGCACCTTGTCCAGCTCAATGTTAAAGGCATCCACTGTTGGAGAATCCACAACTTCCCTGGGGAGATTATTCCAATGGCTGATGAGTCTCACTATGAAAAATTTTCCTCTTGTGTCCAAACTGAATCTCTCCAGGAGTAACTTGCACCTATTATCCCTCATCTCTTCCATGTGAAAAGGGAGTCTCCAACTTCTTTGTAGTCACCCTTTAAGTTCTGGAACATGGTAATAATATCTCCCCTAAGCCTTCTTTGCTCAAGGCTGAACAAAACCAATTTTCTTAACCTTTCCTCACATGGCAAGACTCCCAGTCCTTGGATCATCTTTGTGGCTCTTCTCTCGACTCCTTCCAGCCTGTCCACATTTTTTTTTTTCAATAGCAGAGACAAAAAACAAACACAGTATTCCACCTCACAAGTACTGAGGAGAGCAAGGTAACGACTTTATATCTGCAGGTGATGCCCTTGTAGACACAGCCCTGTTGGCTTGCTCTGACACAGCAGCACACTGTTCACTCATATTGAGCTTGTTGTCCACCAGATCCCCCAGGTCCTTTTCTGCAGAGATGCTCCCCAGCCAGGCAGACCCCAGCCTGTTCTGCACTCATGGGTTATGTTTTCCCGGATGCAAGACCTTACATTTGTCCTTGTTGAACTTCATAAGGTTTTTGGAGACCACTCATTCAGTCTATCCAGCTTTTCTTGCAGAGCATCTCTCTCTTCCAAAGTGTCCAGTTCCCCACTCAGTTTAGTATCATCAGAAAACTTCACCAGGGTAATCTTGATCCCATCATCCAGATCACTTATGAAGATACTAAACAGCATGGAGCCCAGTATCAATCCCCGGGGGGCTTCACTTGTGACAGGTTGACAGTTTGTAAAGGAGATGTTTATCATCACCCTCTGAGTGGAGCCTGTCAGCCAGTTCCCCACCCACCACACACAGACCACTTGTCTAGACCACAAAACATCAGTTTCTCCAAAAGAATGCTGTGGAGAACTGCTCCAAAAGCCTTGGAGAAATCCAGATAGACAATCCATTCACCCATCAACTGAGCAGGTTACTTTGTCATAGAAGGTGGTCAGGCTTCTCAAATATAATTTGCCCTTGGTGAGTCCATTCTGGCCTTTCCAAATCACATGCTTCATTTGACTTGTGATAGTCCTCCAAGGATGATTTGTTCCATAACTTACCCACGGACTGGAAAGCAACATCTGGAAACTGGTTTGTTAACTACAAGCATGCTTAAAACATCCACCCATCTTTCAAATACAGAAGGACCAAAGACAGCCGTTTGCTATGTAAGAAACCTCAAGCACCTCTCATATAAGCTCTGTTTGGAGGACCTACTTCAGGTTTCTGTCAAGGCAAAAAATCTCTCGCTTGTTCTTTCTACACGCACAGCCTGCAAGCAAAAAACCATGCCTTATTATTGCAGCCAGAGATACCCCTCAGTGCCTGTAGCTTAGAAGTACCTGCTATAGGTACCTATCACCTTAGGCTAGCAACAGCTGTTTTCATTACTTCTAAACCAGCTTTTTTTCCTGCTCTGCAGTAATTAAAAGGTTATTTTTCAGGCTTTTTAGAGAAATCTACCACCTCCAGCTGCCACCAATTAGCACCTTCCAGCTTAACAACAGGCTGTTTGTATTACTTCTGTGATGAGGTAAATTAAGCAAATATATGTATACTGATATATACATATCTTTATTTGTCAACAAGGAAGCACAGGCCTCACTTGTTAGACTGTTAGATACAGCTAGTAGCATTTTTCTTTCCACTATGTAAATACTTAAAAAAAATTCAGAAGGCAGCTTTGAATGAATGTAACCTACAGAAGACTTGAGCTTTACAAGAACAAAGATCGACCAAGTGCGTAAATTACAAATAATAATTAAAAAAATATCTATACTTCTAAGCAACCAACATTGATTTCTAGCCCCTGATGCCCTGCTCTAAGCTTTATTCTGGGTTTGCACCCGTCAGCTTACTCAGAGTTTATTACTGATGTAAGCAACTGCATGCCCCTGCGGATCTCAAGTTCAACAGACCAAGTGCTGTGGAGGGGAGGCGTCACTGTCACAAGAATCCCGCTACGTGGAGCTGAGTACTACAGAAACTCCACCATCAAGAGAGCAAAAACCCTGACCATGCTCACTTCACTACTGTGAAGGTATTGACATACGGACTCATTTCTCCCACATCCCTCGACAACTTGATCTTACGAAACACAACGCACTTTGCAAAGTTTGTTAACTTTACAGTTAGCTCTCTCCCTGAACCCATATCCTGCTTCTTGCAGCAGAGACAGCTACAGTCTCACCACTAGATGAAATTTCCTTGGCCTGCTTGCCTGACTCTCCTCATGCAATCAACTCAAGGGCAGAAATTGCATACAGTACTGTTTAGATACCAAGTTAGAGAGAGAATGGAGTTCAGCATCAAGATTCCCAGGGATAGCTCAGATACGTAGTGCAAGCCATTCAGAAAAAAATTAAAAAATAAAAAAATATACTAATATACATTTTTGAAAAACAAACAGATTAACCGGTATGGAAGGGGAGGAAAAAGACAGAACATGCACAGTCATCACATACCAGTTTCCTCTTTTCCTTTTATTTCATTTTAGTTTTGTTTTCCATTTCTTAAACGAGTGTTTTTAGTGGCTGAATGAACACAGCAGATGTTTCTCAATTATTTTCTTAAGGATTGACAAGGTATCAGTAGTGCACAAGTACAGCATATATGGATACAGGAGGATACTTCTTTAGGAACAAGTAGAGTGGACTGAAAAAAAAGAGGAGATATATCCCAGTTTTTCTGACATTAAAATAGGCATTTGGTTCAGACTGTCCAAATTTAAATCCTAAGCAAACCCTAGCAATATTGCTTCTCTACTTTCTCAGATTGGAATTTTCCTAAACTACCATAGAATATAAGCCTTTGATATTGATTTTCCTTTTTTTTTAGTCGAGCTTTTTTTTTTTTTTAATTGACTCAATGTCCTCTTTTTTTTTTTTTTTTAAGCACAGTAAGCACTTTAGGAGATACACCCTGTTAAACCCATAACATCCTAAACAACATTTCTAAAAGAAGGTAAAGAAAAAAATAGGTCCAAAACAAATAGCTTCTCTCAGAAACTCCATCAACAAGCACTTTACTGCCAGCCAAATGAAAACTTCATCTATGAAAGCTACAAATTAGTTTTACCTACAATGACAACTCAGCAAGTGTTCCCAGGTTTTGTTAAATGGCATTCTTCATGCTGCTGGAATCACTGCATAAGATACATCACCAAAAGCTCAGTGTAGTCTTTCTCGCCAGTATATTTATACCAATAAGAGCCCTGAAACTAGTGAATGTACACAATTTATAAGAGGATCCTCTGATGATAGATAGTGTTGCAACATTTACTGCACCTCAGGTCTCCCACATCAATTCTGCCACCCAACACTTTACACCAAACATACAGCAGAAAACTTGCAGGCACTGGAAGGGTACTGGCACACCTAACACGACACCAAACATAATACCACTTCTACCTACAAGGAGCAAGAACTCCTGCAAGCGTATTTCCACTTCAGAATCAGAAGTCAAGCCAGAGAGCCTCACAGGAAAGTAAATGCCACAGCTTCGGAGTTTGCAAAGGATCTATCAGGCAGTTTAAAATGCACCAGGGCGAAAGAAAAGTACAAAGTAGGGAAAGTTCAGAGCAACTGCCCATGAGTACCTCTGGTGGTGAAAAGGGTCAACAATCCCAAGAACTTGCCCATTCCTTCGGAATTTCTCAAAATACTTAGATGAAATCACGCTTTCAAATATTGTCATGTCTCTGTAGGAGCCACTGGCTTGACTGACCCTGAAGAGTGACAAATACTTAACTCCAAGGAAAAGAGTGAGCATGTTAACATTAAGTCAGTGAATTTCTCTCAATGACAGCTGCATTGGTTGCGAGACAACATGTAAGCAGACATGCCTGCAGCTTTGTTGTTGAACTGCTGTTTGAAAAGAGGAAACTACATGGAAAGGGGCCAAAAAGAGCTAACAGACTGACTGCCTAAAAGACAGAGCACTATATGAAAGAAACAGAAAGATGCTGTGTGGGGCGATACCCTCCATTACTCCGCCCATGCAGGAGCAACTTTATTTCACAGTCAGTGAATTCCTCAGCAGTGACAACACAAATTCAGAATATTCAAAACAGCAACGACAGAGATCATGTTATCTGAGGAGCTAACAAATAGAAGCATCCTCTGCTTAAGATGAACAAAAACCCTGAACCAAGCTGCAGAAACCCTGGCAGAGGACACAGACTCCCAAGCCAGTGAAATGTTTGACAGAAGAATACAAGTTGGCAGCATTACTTAATCTGCGTTTCAAGGGCAGAATTGAAATTGCGTTTGCAAACAGCGGAAACACAGATCATTAAATGGCATTCTTGTATACCATCTGTTGAAGGAGGCCAGCCAATTATGTTCCGTATTCCAGAGCAAGTCTACATCTACTCAAGTTCCCCGGGAAATATGAAAGAGTAGAAAGTGTTTAAATAAACAGCTCTGCACCTTTTATTGTCTTAACAGAATAAGGGCAATCTGGAGAAAGCTTTTTCTTTTTTCCTTTGGAGTCCTTCTGCATCAAACCAGCTCAGTAAAAAAATATAACCTTTACCTGCCCCTGTCTCACAGGATCATATTTGCACAATTATCAACCCTGATCAATCTAAAGGAAGATAGTAATCTTTCTTGGAAAAGCATGACCTAGTTCTTCATGTCCTATTTCTATATCTAAAGTCTCTGAATCCTCAGTTTAGCTGTTAGGAAGCAGTAGCAACTATTGCACAGGCAAAAAACAAAGAGTCCTGATTCCCTGTAGTTCAGGAAAACTCTTCTACCAAGCCATGAAGATGCAACTCCAGGAGATGCTTTTCACAAAAAACAGAAGGGTAGGGAAACATTGCCAAAAAAAAAAAAAAAAAGCCCTCCCCCCCAAACAAATAAAAAACCACCAGAGTTCAGAGGCGCTAGTAGCCAGATATTAATGGTCTGATTTTCATAGCTGTTGAGCCCTCTTCTGCCCTCTAAAGCAGACACTGAGATGGCCCTCTAAGGGACAAAAAATCAGATCTAAAACAAGTGAAAATTCCATTCAGTTCTGCAGGCACCAGCCCTGGTGCCTAGTGAGCAGTGGCTGCATGGAATAGTGACACCATCCAAGTAGGCATCTAAACACTTCACTCTCTGCAACAATCTTTCAATACTTAATTAACAGGATGATTTGATTTTTTTCCACATACTTTGGAAAAGGGTGAGATAGCAATTATTAAAACTAATGATCTCAGAGATCCCAGAAAAGTCTGAAATGTCAACAGCATCAGGAAAGAGGTAGCTAAGGGCAGGTATGATAAAAATATACGTAACTGTGGATACTGAGTATAAAGCCAAAATGATTACCAGCTTTCAAATAAAGAACTGTGGAGCAGGTAGGGGCACTGCATCAAGAGAAACTGAGGTAGGAGTATCAAGCCCAAGGTGTTTCTTGAAGTAACATGAAGTTAAGCTGTAGAACTCCTTGCCACAGAACATTAGGGATACATTTCCATAAGTCAAAAAGACTGGATACAGTTATGGAAGAAAATATCCCTCTGTTAAGGGCTACTAATACAAATGACCACTTTTGGTTAAGGACATTCCTGTATCACAGATTGCTCTGCCTGGGGAAGCATTATGGGAGAACAACGCTAAATGCCAAATCTGCTCCTATACCCTCTACTAGACATTACCGGCTATTATCAGAGATGAGGTACTAAGCTAAGTGGCCTTCTATCTGATCTGGCAAGGTCATTCTTGTGAGAACACAGGCTGTTTGGGGGCACAGGTCTGGGCTAAGAACATGGTTATAGTACAGTGAAATAGGTAATGTCATAACTCCAGCTCTGACAGAGCATCTAGCATCAATAAAGATTTCTTACTAAAAGAACAGACAGATTCATAACAAACTAGTAACATGGGGAGCTGAATTATCAGTTTTAAACCAACATCTCATCCATTTTGAATATTAGCACTGCTCTTAGCAGTATGAAGAGACAGGGATGAAGAAAAGACAGTAGAAAGAAATAAGCAGGGAATGCATTGCCTCTTCATATACTCAAACTAGAGAGTAAATATGAAAAGAAGTATAACCCGATTATAGGAGGAAATGCCACAATGATATTCTAAAGGTTAGGTAAAAAATAAATAAATCACTGACATCAGCAGAAAGAGAGAAGTCCAATAGCTTTTGAATCATTTACTGAAACTCAAAGAAAGCTTTAAGGAATATCTTTAAAAATTTCTGCCTCAAAATATCCAATTCATTAACTCATTTTGGAAACACACCACCTACTATAAATTGGACAAGCATCTAATCATTCCAAGAGAGTGACAAGTCAAAAATGATAAACAACATTGTTGCTGTTGTTATGATGATCTATTCTTGTTGCTTCTCACATTTTTCTCTTTCATCATATAGTGATGATACAGATGACACAGACAACACAGACTACTATTGTAAATTACAAGTAAAAACATTTCCCTCCACCAAGTCTTTTAACCTTTTCCATTCAAGGTCCAACTCAAACAAAAAATTATATGTTAAGTTTCTATTGTTAGCTCTTAATACAATGAGCTTGGGAACAATCAGGGTACAGTCTTCAAATGTGAATATGCAAAGGCAGGTACTAAAATCCATAGATACCACTTGAATGAGTTGCAGTATATGATCCAAATGAAATTTGATAGACAAATGAAATCCTTCTTCTTTACTCAATTGTCCTTCAAAAGCAGCCTCTGCTCTTAATCAGAAGTCTGAAATGACAACAAATACCAAGATCAACAACTCATTAACATACCTCATCTGTTTTCCTTTGGGTTTTTTTTTCAGCCCCCACCCCCCCCTCAAGTGAACTGGGATTTTATTCTTTAATAATGAAGATCATCTTGATCACTTGCTATGAATTCTCTCTCCCTGAAGTGCAGGCAACTGGTAGGCAACAAATGCAGCTCAGCTAGTTAAGAGAGCATAAATCAGTTTTGCTGGATAGCGTGAATCCAGAGGAAATGTGGGTTTGATACATTTATGATATGATTATTTGATGCTATTACCTGCAATAGAAAAATGGACTTCATCATCCCAGTCTTTTCCAGTCCTATGCTAACTGCAGGGCCAAGGAACATGTGGACAACTAAATTCACTGTGAGATCACAGAAATGCAGAAAGTGTATCAGAGACCATCTATCAGGTTGATTCTTACATTAACTTCAGTGTTCTTCATCCCCGCTTTCATTGCAAGCATTAAGCTGCTTTCATAGGGTAGCTACACTTAATGATATTTGCCTTGCCTTTACAACACAAGTAGCTCATGCAAAGCCTGAACACCTCATATCATGCCATTCCCAGAATTTTTAGAATACCTTGCGAGAACAAATGAGGATCAAGTTGTCACAGTTCTAATTTGCATATGCAAATGCCACAATTTAAGGAAAACAAGTTCTCACAAGCTGATATATCTGATCTGCTACCATTATAGCAGAGTGGTTAAAAAAATTATTTTTGAAGTTGATGTAAATATACATACATATATATATGTGTGTATGTACACATAAAGTAAAATCAAAACACTTTCAAAAAAAGTTTTTCCTTAAACCAGATTATCACCACCTGAAGAGGATAAAGAGAAATTACATAAAAGAAAAATAAGGCAATAGATCTATGCTATCTTTTCTTAAGTCACCAAAAAAATAAACAAGAAAAAAACAATTAGGAGATAACAGAACAGATTTTGATCACAAAAGGTAGTTGTCTCTGCTGCTTCCTCTCCTCCAAAGCCCTACCTACAGCACAAACGCCTCATCTTCTGTATCTGTTCTCAGACTGGTACAGAGTTTTGTTAGAAGAGCACATGGACCAAAGGTCTATCCAGCCTGGCATCTTTCACACAATCAGAGCCTTATTTGCCAGAACTGGGCTGGCAAATAGGGATGCTTCTGCAGTACTACTCTTGCCCTCTGTCCAGCAACATTCAGCCCAAGGACTCCATGGGCTGCCCAGGGCTTTTGTATTTAAGATCCCCAAATAGGCTTTCCTTCAGCTCATCCAATCGCTTTTGTGACCATGTAAATTGTGGCACTTTAAGCATACGCTGTGTGAGGACATACCTCATATTTGGTTTCATCTAGTGTGTTGCATTTGCTGCTCTGGTTGAAAGACACTGAACAATTGCTCCTCATTCCCCTTTTCTATGCCTCTCTATAAACTTCTGTTATGCTCTTCCCCAGTCACCTCAGAGCTCTGTTTTGTCCGTAACACCCAATTATCACTTTTTTATATCCAAGGAACAATGGCCCAAGTGGGAAGGAAGAAGCAAGTGGCCGTGCTTACCAATTGAGCAACAGGGGCAAAGTGCTGGCAACTGCAGGAATAACACTACCCAGGTTCCCAGCTTTGAACCAGCATGTGCACACACTCAGAATTCACACTTAGTATCATATTCTCATTGGCATTCTCATTTACAGCCTAAAATCAAGGACTCTTACCTCAGCCAGACCTACAGGAACCTTAGCTACAGCAAAATGAAGTAAAGTTTGGTTTCTGTGTTATTTCTTCAACAAATAATTTTGATTAGACTGTGATTGAATATTACAACCCCCTTTTCCTTTTTTTCAAAAAGGCTATAGTACCTGTCTATAGCAACTGAGAAAAATAGACAAACCAAAATGTATTTCTGTAACTTTCCTTTTTTTGCCTGTAGTTAAATTTTACACATCCCTTGGTGAAACGTAGGGTCACTGTAAGTAGTATCTACTATATCAGTCATTTTCAGAAAAGTCAACAGTCCCTAGTGCTCTTCAGCCCCTCTGATTCCTACTGGACAAGGAACAGAAGAAGAGGTAAAGAAAGCTCTAACAGGTATTACTCAGAAGCAAACACTTAATTTCTATGCTTTCAGAGATGGGGCTTCAATGCTTTGGATATCCATTGACATCCTCCCTAGAGGTAAAACTTGCCTTGGCTGCTCCCAGTAGAAATTGAAGAGGAGTTAGTTTTCCTGTCTCCCTATGCTTATGTACCTTGCACACACAGAAACCCTGCAAAATTCTCTCCAGTTTTAAGTCAGCCTCGCAGCTCATTTTCAGCTTAGAGAACTACATGACAAAAATAAAATCCCATGCTACTAACCAGTTTTAACAAAAAGCATCCTTCAGTGTAACTAGACACAGCATAAAAAGATGGCACATATTTAGCCGTGGTAATGTTGGGGGGGAGGGGCTCCCCCCTTTTGCCATCATTATCTTAGTTTTCCACCTTTACCTTCTCAGATCACTGGAATCACTTTGGATTTATCTTAAAAGGCCTTGCAGTTGTGAGCAAACGGGATGGGCTCAATCCCCTTTGACCACCAAAAACGAGGCGGGTAAGTAGAACTAGAACTAACCAGAGAGGAAGACTGTACTGAACTGATGCCACAGCATCACAATTTCTCTTGTGAAGATGTGCATCACTCCTTTCCCCTTACTTAACAGAAGGCATGTCATCTGGAATGCTGCTGAATTGTCTGGCAGAAAATAAAGAGAAGAAAAAGCTAGCATTTTGTGTTTACACAAGTGCTTCTGCCAGCATTTGGACCACTGCCAGCCTATCAAGTGCAAGTTTGCAGAGGGTGAGGATGCTCTGTCTGGGTATTTGATGAAAACTGTAGAACCCTAGAACACAGGCTTTTAGGTGTGACTGGTATGTGCTGAATCATAAGGCAGAGTTGCACTGACATTTGGAGTGGAAAACCAGAATTTTGTCAGAATTTGTTTTCCAATTCCCTATCCTCCTAAACAGAGATCTTCTGATGTCCCATTAATGTTCTGCTCCCTGAAAAATTACATATGTAAGAAAGATGAATGTTATATATCCACTTTTCTGTAACAGTTACTCTCTCAGTATGGGAAATAAAACACAGTCTAGAATAAAGTTCTCATCTTTTTAATTTTGTGTTAGAATACACCAGCAATGTTAGCATTTGAACTATACCTACAATGTATGAGGAATTTCTAAAAACCTCACATACATAAATGTTTTTCCCTTGTCTTAACATGTTATAAAAGAAAATTATTTTCTATTTTTAGCATAAAGGCTTTCGTAACTTAGGTCAGACGGAAAGAACTGCAAGCCAGCCACAGACAAAACATACTGCAGCTATCAACTGCCTTGGGAGACTGATAATGATAGACTTTCCACTTACAAGTCCCTCAGGTTTGAGCCTGCCCTAGGTACGGGATACATTTGACTGAAAGAGAATGGTNGAATTTCTAAAAACCTCACATACATAAATGTTTTTCCCTTGTCTTAACATGTTATAAAAGAAAATTATTTTCTATTTTT
The DNA here is from genome assembly GCA_013398155.1 of Pedionomus torquatus. NCBI lineage: Eukaryota > Metazoa > Chordata > Aves > Charadriiformes > Pedionomidae > Pedionomus > Pedionomus torquatus. Next base: position 450,480 of record VZRU01004537.1, on the reverse strand, counting down.
AGCATAAAGGCTTTCGTAACTTAGGTCAGACGGAAAGAACTGCAAGCCAGCCACAGACAAAACATACTGCAGCTATCAACTGCCTTGGGAGACTGATAATGATAGACTTTCCACTTACAAGTCCCTCAGGTTTGAGCCTGCCCTAGGTACGGGATACATTTGACTGAAAGAGAATGGTTGCCACACATTTCAACATGGAAGGAAAAAAAGAAAAAAAAGGAAAAAAAAGGGAAATAAAACAGTTCACCTACACAGAAGTAACAGCTACAAAGGCTGCAGATTTGGAGAGGATCAGTGTCAGAATTTAAACGTTTAATACAAAGAATTTTAAGTTAACAGTTCAGTATTCAAGTAAGTAAGTACTCATCATTGCAAACCAAAGTATCTTCTATAGTAAAGGATTATACACATACACTTGAGATAAGCCTAGGCTTAAGGAGTGAATTAGTAAGGCCAGGCAACAGGAGAGCAAAGTTCTCAAGCAAGAATTCATAGACAGACATGAAATCCTAGGAACCCAGGCTGATTTAGATTCAGAAGCAAAACAGAAAAGCAAGAGTATTACAGTATAAAAATGAACTAAACATACTTACACACAGTTGTGCCTTTTCAAAGGGGCACCTAATCAATGATGGTCCCAGCACTCCTAACTTGCAATTTATCATACTGGTAGCACACAAGTTGGAAAAAGCACCCTACATGTAGTACATTAACTGTAAATAGAGAGGACAATCTCAGGCTGAAGATTCACATGTTTCAGAGAAAAGAAAAGTTGGCACATGTGTGTACAGATGTACCATAGATATTCCAGACCCAAGTACTGAGAGGAGAAACTAAAGGGAATATAAACCACTACTGCTCACCCTCAAAGTCCAACCTCCAATTGGAATTAGAGGCTTCTCTAATTCACATATACTTCTGAATAAATTCATGGAAAAGGATTTGTGAAGGAAGGAGTGCCTATACAGTAGTACACAGTAGACCCTCATTTGCCTGGAAACTTGGGAATTAACCAGTTTGTTCTTTTCCACTTGCACTAGGAGCCCAGAAAAAAAAGCATATCATTATTGGGAATCAAGCCTCCTAGTGACTAAAATTGAATAGCTAGAGATCAAGATAGTTTTAATGTCATATATAGTTATGTTCAGTAATTATGAAGGAAGACAGCAGTCATTCTCTCCCAGTATGATAAATATGCTGAACTTTTTTAGCATGGGATGCTAAGCTTGTTTTTCATCAGTATTGTAGCTCACAGCCTTCAGTGCCTACTTAAGTCATCAAATGAAGTTCGACACCACTGACCCAGATCTCAATGTCAGGAAAAGATTTATGAATTAGAACTAGAGTCTATCAGAGCTGATTAACAAGCTAGAGAGATCAATGTTGACCAGAGCATGATTTCAGCTGGCAGATATGTACACCTAACCACACTCAGGTAGGGTTCAGCACCTCAAGACATATGTCAGTGAGTGTACCAGTGACAGTACACGTGCCGAAAGAGGCACTATACATATATTAAGATGACTGTAAACAGGGAGGACAAGTACCATTTGAGGGTTGAAAATTCCTGTGTTTCAGACTGAAAAAGAACATTAGTGCAAGCTACAGGAGATTATGCATTTCAAAAGCCAGAAAAACGAGAGAAAATAGTTTAAGACTCTACAAGGTCTGTGAGAAATAGGATGAGGCTAAGCAATTGCAAAATGTGCAGATAACTCACATGCAATTAAAGACCATTCTAAAGTGATTAGACTGGAAATCAATACTTCTGAGAAAGAATTGAAGTCATTCTAGAGGTGATGAAAAACATATCTTACTTCACAGCAGGACTGTTTCCATCAACATCTAGATGTGATGAAAAAAATATTTAGACACTTAATTTTGTAAATACCACTAATCTAAAACATCAGAGATGTCCTTTCATTTAAACATCACATTTTTCTGGATAATAGACCCAACCAGGAATTTCTCAATCAAAAAACTACAGTTTTAAAAATGCACACTCATTGAAGTATCTCTAAATACTTAATTATTTATAAAACAAAAAAGAAGTAATAATATCCATAAATAAAATTTCTACCTCATGTTTGGGAAATATACCTAAGCATCTCAACAGTTCTGAAATTTGGAAGTAGTGCTTTTTCACTAGATAATTCAGTTTATGTATTAAAATAGTCCAAATCAAACCAGACTAGTCTGACCCAAATTTGGGATTTGTGTGTGATTCTTTCAGATCTTGTTCTGATTCAGGACAGGAAAAATCCCAAATATCCAAAGTTAACATAAGAAACATCAGAGCAATTCCCTACTATTGAAAGGAGAACATTTCCACCAACTGAAATACATTTTTTTTTTAAGTGTCAAGATTTTTGTTGTTGGCATTTTGGGCTTCCAAAGGAACTTAGAGAGTGAAGCCTTGGACAGGACTCTCTTTCCAGAAGAGTCAGAAGCAAACTCAACTAGGTGAAGAGATTGGTATCTTACTCGTAGAAACTTAATGACAACATTAGAAGTTTCTGGGTGTCTAAACAGTTGCATCTTCACAGATTTGTACACTTTCTTTCTTCCCCCTCCTGAATCCCTGGGTTTATACATTTCTAATATCCTTGTGGATTCTGTGGCTCCTTTGGTACAGCTCAAGTACAGGAGACCATTACACAACATCACAAGGGAGAAAGAAATGTCCCTGAGGCTCCTGACCAATCTCCCTGGCTAGGTAGAACTGCTCTAAGCAATACATTTAAGACACCACCCCCACTCCCAGTCAGTAGCTGGGGAGAAATAAAATATTCTTTTATCACGTTTTTCATGTGGATGAGTGCTGCAGTCCAGCCAGTGTTTTATATGCAGTGAGTGGAAGAACCATTAAGAACAGCCGATTCTATTCCGAGCTCCTGCCACCATCTATTTACCTTCCCCCACTTCCTAATCATTAGAATCGTGACATCTCCCTCAAATTTCTTACCTACTGGCATGCAGCGGCCCAGATCTACAATCGGTTTTGCCTTTGGTTACGGAGCAGGAAATAAAAGTACAACTGTACTCAGAAAACAAAACTGGCCTAGGAAAAGAGAGGCATGTTTTCATTCTACAGAGCTCATTCTCATACACATTTAAATGTCAGTGAACTTTGGACAAAACTGAAGTCTCATTTTTCGTGGCAGAGTCATGAGTTCTGTCAAAGTGCAAAAAGTGTTCTGTTCAGCATCTAGCATTAGCAAGACTGTAATATATGACAAGAAGTAACTGCAGAATCATTATTACTGGTGATTTACACAACAATGTAACCTCACTTTTTAGGACCAGGTGATATTAGCAGTGGCAGGAAGGGAAAAAAAAAAAGGCATCGTGATTCTAGGAGCATTATCCAAAAGCTGAACAGAATGACCTGTTGAGGTTCTTCGTTTATACATCGCTGCAGCATTACTCTTTCCTCATTAAAAAAAAAAAAAGTTAAACTTTAAACCAGCCACCTTGCTTTCAGCAGCTCATTCCCAGAATAGCCATCTAAAAGGAGACCAGCTGAGAAGATGTATACAGGCAGCAGAACCTCTTTTTTATCCTTATGGCCCACAGAATGCCAGAGTTACAGTACCTCAGATTAATTCCTAAAAAAGCAAATTTTTTCAGAAGTGTTCTTGAAGGAAGACCCTGCTCAGTGTATCCACCAAAATAAACCGTAAAAATGTGTTCTGTATCTGCTGCCTCAACATCAATTGTTTGGAGCCTCAGCTGCTTAAAAGAAAATTTGCCCTTTACATTGCTGGCAGAGTTATTGCAAATCTATCTGTTAGAGAACAAAGTTGGAAAGAGCATAAGTACATACACGTTAAAAGAGAAAATCCAATTCCCTCATTAAAACCAATATTAGGCAGAAATTACTACTTTAAAAAGCTCTATCACCATAGGGAAGTCTCAGCATGATTTCTGTCTAGTCGAAATAAATTCATACTGTAAAACTTCTAATGGCTAATATTTTTTTTAACTCATCACCACGCCAGCTACTTTCTTTGCTGATGTTCATCCACCACTAGGTGTGCAGATGAACCCAACAGGCTGATGTTCTACAGCCAGGATACAGTAAGGTAACCGTTGCTTTTTGTATATAGGTAGATTTTGTAGCACTTATCTGTGGATTTTCAAGAGTGCTTGAATTCTAATTAGAATAAGCAGTTTCCCTTTTTCTACTGGTGGGGACAGACAGACATGAGGAACTGAAGATCTAGGCATGGAGTCAAAAACAGAATTGAGAACCTGTATATTCATTTGTCCTTTAATTCTCAGTCAGATCCTGAGCCCATACTACTTTGGTTTTGCTGAAATCAAATACTTTATGCCAAAATACAGAATTAAAATTGTTTTTCTTTTACTCAGTTTTTCTATTTGTATGTATAAGGGTAAAACCAGAAAAGTCTACTTAAGCGGGAAGCAGGAAGATTTTTCACTTTAAAAACAGCTGTAATAATTCAAGAGCAAAGAGTTCACCATCAAAAAGCTGCCCTTTTCTGAAAGCAGTGATAGCATATGTTAACAAGATAATGAAACTTTATTGGGCATGTGACAATTATCTGTGCCTTTCCTCTATACATCAAATCACTTGCTCCTTGAACCACATTTTCTTCAACTCTCCCATCCCCTGACCTTCTACACAAACCCACACAAAGAAATTCAAAACCCACTATAGCTGAAAAGAAAGTGGCTTTCAAGTACAACTGGGAAGATATGACACAGACACCTGTTTTTTGTGACCTTGGACTGACCAGATATTTGAATCTTCTCTGGCTGAGGAAAAACACAGGTTAAAAAAGTTCTTTTTATGCCTAGTTTTAGATCCTCAATGAAACCTCTGCTGTGCTTTTGCAGACTGAACCCTTCACAGCAATACAGTCCAAGTGGCAGAATCTGTAGCTGAAGGCCATTTTGGTAAGTTTTGCTTCAAGGGTACAGTATCAGATGCTTATTTCTTAAAACTAACCTGCCTTGACAGTTGTCCTAAACTTAACAGCTGTCCCTCACCTAAACAGCATAAATTGCAACCCTCTAGCTCAGCATCAGAGTTGCTTTCCGTGCAGTCTGCCACGAGGGTTTGTCAAGCTTACAGGGTAGCATACAGGGGATGTGCTGTCCTGCTTCACCTAGACTGCTCTCTGCTTCCAAATAAATCACTTTAACAGATAGTATATTCAAGGAGGGTGTATAAGCTGCTGGTTGCCACCAGGGACTTGATGTCAGGACCATGGAACTTCACCTCTCCCTCCCTGGTTTAGATTTAAGCCTAGAACAAGACAGAGTTTCTTCCCCTCAGAGAATTAGGAAGCCCAGTCAAGAGCAGGGGGTACTTCAATCTGCATCCCCATGTAGCATTTTAACGACCACACAGAAAAGCAGAAGATTTGCTTCCAAAATGTGTGATGGACGTTAGCCAAATGTGACTCAAGTAAGCTTCGAAGTTAAATAACTATATTGTCTGTTTAGGAACATAAGAAGGCAAAATTATGCTCGGTCCCACCTAAATATTAGGGAACTTTCATTTGCTGTTCTCCTCTGGAACAGCATTGCATTTATTCACAAAAGTCAGAGGGATGCCAAATTCTCGATTAGCCCCACTGCCCTTCAACATTCCTTATATTACAGCTAATGACAAGTGATATAATATTTTCACATTTGTCTTTATATTCTTCATCTCAGGAAACAAAGAAAATTCACAGCCAGACTTGGCCATATTTACCTTTAAGCTTTGGGAGAGTAGCACCAAAGGTTATGTTACATCCAGCTTATTTTTCCTCTGAAACACGACGATACACTGATTAAATGGAACACTGCTCGTACCTCACCATTTCATGCAGAATTGCTGTACAGCTATATATATAACCACTCCTGCAGATCTAGTAGGTGAAGTTTATTTATTCTTTGTAAAATAAGCACAAACACACAACAGGAACCAGATATTTTTTGCACGTCTTCCCCCGGTTTCATATGGTACATATTTAAATGAGAACTGTGACCTCCACATGGCCTGTTGTACTATGGGCATTGCTGGTGAGTTCTTCCACAATGAAAAAAAGGCTGTTCAACTACTTAAGCTTAATAACTCTGCAGACAGGCACTAGTTAAAAACTGTAGGAGAAGTTGCCAGATGCTTTGTTCACAAAGTTACTTAATCCTTTTATACAGTGTAGTCCATCACACTTTCTTGGGTTTTAAGACAATACTCAGACTTGCTCATACTTTCTTTTAGCGATTGCTTTCTAAGAACATACAAATTTAAAAAAAAAATATTTCTCCAGCTTTAGCAATATAGTTATTCTGTTCTGATGTAAACTGCAAGACAAAAATTCAGGATGCTTGTTATTTTATTTGCAAAGAAAGAGACTGGAAGCCAGCATCCCTCTCCTCAATAAACCCTGTTTCTGAGACACTAGAAGGATTGGAACAGGGGGCTGGTTGTTGGGCTTTTGCTTACAGCTCCTGGCTCCTCTCGGCCAGCTCCTGGACTTGCCAGTACTGGGCTGCCTGTGCTCATTGAGCCACATTCTTGGCTGGCAGCTCCTTCCTGGGACTGTTTCTATGGCAGTTCCTCATCCCCCTCCCACCTGCATCTCTGCTCACAACAACATTAAATGAAAACCTTTGTTTGGGATTGTGACAGATTTGGGCTTTTTGATGGAGCTGCTATTTTTTCTAGTCTGTGGAAAGTAAACACTACATTCACCAGTTGTAAGCAAAGGTTAAGCTTCACCGATGATAATAGCCCCAATGCTTACACTTCGACACACACAAACAATCTAAAGGAAAAAAAAAAAAAACTCCACCACATCCCATCTTTGATTTCAATAATGTTGATTCTGGGTTAGAACTGGGTATTACTCTCTTAATACCACATATATCCCCACCACTCAGATTTTCACTATAATTAAGACCCCCTAATGGAAAATTCAATTAATAAACCACCCTGATCACAAGACACTTAGATGCCCTATAAGAAACACAATATAAAATTAACCTGTGAGTGGCCAGAAAAGAAAATGCCTCAGAATATTACTGAGTGAAAGAATACATACCTACCAAATTTAATACATTGTAAACCTACTTTCTGGCTCGTTTCAACTATTTGAATTTAAGAACCTTCCTAGTAGTATTTCACACAAAGAAATATGTAGCCCTCTCAATGAAGAACATGAAACAAATTGGCTTATTTGGTCTGCGTAACTCTAAAATGCAATAGCTAATATCTAAAATACTAACAGAAAATGTTTGTCTAAACTGGTTAGAAGGGTTGTCCCTCATCTGTGTTCAGTATTGTCACGGGCACTTGTCCACTGTGCACAGAGGAGCTGTATTTCACACCATGCTGTTTAAGCACACAATGACCAATATGCCTTCCAGGCTCAGTGTTACACTATCTGATTACAGGTCAAGCGAAACACCAAACAGTAACCTCAGAATATGCCCCAGCATCTGCCACTGCAGACCTTTCAGAATGGGAATTCCTCTAGCTGTCCTCACAACAGCATTATTTCACTATATGGGTCTGTTTAAGCTCTTTTTATCCTCCGACTAGTTTTGAGGTTGAAGAATGAGCTCTGGAATGACACCCCTAGGGACAGTGGGTGACCCTCACAATCTGACAACCATCTGCTGAAATTAAATTTAGTAAAAATATGCCCATACACTCCTGGCTGCTGAGAAAAAAAAAGAAAAAGAAAAAGAAAAAGAACCCACAAAACCACGCACAACAAAGAAACCCTACAACAAACCAAGCCCACACAAACACACTGAATATAAGCAATTCAAACCAAACTGAAATATTGGCCAAGGAGCCATTGCATCACCTTGGTTCACAGCAAGGACTCTGCTATACAACAATATAGCCGCAATAAAATTCTGATTCCTAATGTGGGAGATATAAAACAAAGCAATATTATTCCCAGATTTTTTTTTTTTTTTCAATATTGAGTACCATGGTGTTTCTCCTTTCATTTCATCTAAAATGGATGTCATTATATGCAGTCAAGTCCTGACCACTATAACTGGACCCAAAGGAATTGAGTGGAGTAGCAAGACAGAAGGTCATCAAACCAGTACCACATTACTTTCCCTTGACATATGAAGGAGTCATGACAGCAGTTTGGATGCTAGATAACATGAATATTCATCTGTATGATTTAATTATATTGTGACTTTGCAGTGACACTTCTCATGTGCTCTTGTTGTACCTCGGTGACACTGTAGGGAAGATGCAATGTCAAAACACTGACTTTGACATGAGGGTCACCTGCTTTTCTTCCTTTTTTCCTTTTCTATTATTATGACTTACTTTAAAATCGAGCACTGCAGTTAGAAGAAGCCTTCAGCAAGAGGCCTGGAAAGCTAAGGAGCATATTGGTAAATTTGTGAAGAATAAATAAATAGAATGCCATTAGCTCTAAACATTTTCCCAAAGAAGCTGTGGCCTGTCTACACAGCTCCAGTAATGAAACCATTGCTTTCTGCAAGGAAAACATTCACCCCAGAAAGTTTCCCTCCTCTGGAGAAATCTCATTTGAAATCAGAGGTAGACAGGACAAAAATAGTATCTGTCTTGAGATTTAAGAGAAGTTTGAGAGACGATGCACTCTTATGCAGGCCAGTTGAGCCAGCAGGGGGTCTATCTCAGTCACTCCTACAGACATATTACTCTATTAGAACATATCCTTTTAGCCTGGAATTTTTTTTCTTAAATAAGAAGTACTAATAATTGAGACTCAGATTGCAGAATGTGTCTATCAAGTCTATCTCCTACGTGGAGTTTAGAATATTGTCTCAAAAAATCAGGGTTTTGAGGAAGATATGCTTATCCTTCGACTCCAAAGAGAAAAAAAGGAAAAAAAAAAAAAAGAAAAAAAAAAAGAGATAAAACCCACTCACTGCAGCATCACTGATTCCAGTCTCTGACAACTTAGGACTGTTAGAGTTATACAAATGTAACCAGCTACAGATCTGATACCAAGTTTTATAGACACCTGTGATTACGAATGGTAAGCAAGGACCACCTGATATCCCACAAACTGTCTCCAGGCCTAGCTCTAATCACCGGAAGCACAAGACGAGAAGATGCTCCGAGGTAAAAGATGATGAACATAAAGGTGAGGGCCCACGATAAGATATAAAATTTTGCCTGCGCATCCTTTCTACCTCTGCCTTCTCCCTGCTTTATTTTTTACTTCACTCCTCCCTGCACACCCCTTCCCTTTTGCTCTACAACTGCTATCTCTCCACGTTGACTTTAGCCATCCCTCACGGTCTCTTGCTTTCCCTCAGCTCACTTCTGCATGCTCTGCGGAGCCCCACAAAAAAAACAACCTCTCCTTCGGCTTTCCCCAGCTCCATCCATCCATCCATCCCTCGTCCCCGGTTGGCACCGCGCCACCTCAGAAGAACCAAAGTGGAAAACGAACCTCCGCTCGCCGCTACTCCGACACCTTTCTACGGGGAAGCCCCCCGAGTGGGGACCGGCCCTCCCCCGCTTCGAGAAGCTGCGGTTCCGCCCACGCTGCCCTCACGGCGCCCGTGCCTGCAAAAGCAGTGGCCCGTACGGGGATCGAACCCGCGACCTTGGCGTTATTAGCGCCCCGCTCAAACCAACTGAGCTAACCGGCCCGA
>VZRU01004537.1:360590-437070 GCA_013398155.1 Pedionomus torquatus | reverse complement strand
TAGGAGAACAGCAGTCAATTTTATTAAAAAAAAAAAAAAAAAAAAAGAGTCCCAGCTTGCACTACATATCCACCAGTAGTCAAATAGTAGATGACTAGATTTGCTGTTCAAGTGCTAACCTCCACCAAAGGCTCACACAAGTATATATGCTATATATGCTCTATCCCCGGCAGCATTCAAGGCCACGTTGTATAGGGCTTTGAGTAACCTGGTCTAGTGGGAAGTGTCCCTGCCCATGCCAGGGGAGTTTGAGCTAGGTGATCTGTAAACTCCCTTCTAACCCAAACCAGTCCAGGTTGTGGCATTCTCTTTCACACTTGAGGGTCTTGTTTCATCAGCCCAGGAAGCTTTCCCCACAGGCTGCCTGGGGCTCTCAAATGAGCAGGAAGAGTAGCATAGGGAGAGGTAGTAAAGGGGAAAACTCTAAACTGTCATTCCTTCTTTCTCTTTTCCATTTCATCTCCATGAAGTAGCAACCAGCCAGCTGCCAAGAAGCACATATGTTCCGGGATCCTGATAACTAGCTATATTTTCTGGGAAACGTCATCCTCTGTTAGGCTAAACTCTTTCAAACATTCAACAGCAAGGCCACATCTGAAATCTTAAGACAAAGCTGAAGAGTGGAAGGGCAGAAAACTACTCCCAAACAAGCCACAGCATGGGCCTGTGTACAGAGTCTGGGTAGTCTCCAAACTAATAGACAGAGCATAAATAGCAGGTACAGAAACAGTAGACCTTTATTTGTGGGCCTGGCACACAGACTCTCACTCTGGTTTTTATTAAGAAACAATTAGCTAATTATCTTTTGGGTCAGTTGCTCACCAGAGAGCAAGGGTAAGGATTAATCATCTTTTCAGCCTTGCTGTCCAGAATATCACCAGAAGTAGCTCAAAGCAATAATATATTGCCTCTTAATTCACAGCTGTCCATTTTTGGACATTGTAATTGTAATCCAATTACATAGTGCTTACATGGAAAAACTTTATGTCCTTCAGCTACTTCTTTCCACTGCCTCCTAGCTAGCCTAAGCAGACTTGGTTTTTTCCCCTCAAAGTTTAACCAGTCACACACAAAATGCAAGCTCCTTTTGTTCTGGAACCCTCTTCCACATGCAGAAATGGCATTCTACCTTTTTAGGAGAGTCATATTCAGGCTCTCTTGTACAACCAACATTTTTTTTTTTTGTGATTAGATAGTGACAGATAGCATAACAGCCCAAGAGATCAATGCTGTCTCCAGAAAAACAAAATTCTTTAATTGAACACTAATCTCTGGTTTCTCTCCAGCATGTGGGATCCATACTCTCAAGCAAAGAAACAAACCTGGAATGACAGTTACCAGGCTATGTAGTGGACATCTGTAATATTATGGAATTTAGAAGTTGTAAAAACAAAGTGTTTGCAGGCAATTTTCAGCACCATTGATGTTAGCAAATTGTGTTCACAAGTGCTTTATTAAATAGAATCTCTGCTCTAAGGGTTGCACTAATTCAGGGCCTCAGCTAGGCATCTCAACAGCTTCAGACTTTTATAAAATACGTAGACTGATATAATATTCCAATCCTAACCTTACTGTTAAATAGAGTATTTTCAAAGACTCCAAAGCATTTATATTTAAATAACTAGGGCCAGACAGGGAGACTGAAGAAAGAACAAAGTCCAGGTGTTTGAGCTCTATCTCAGATCTTTTCAGCCGCCTGTTCCCTCCCTGCCACAAGTCACCCAGTATCTGCCTCCTCTGCATCATTGTCCCTGACCTCTCTTTCTCCCCTGCCATCCCTGGCACTTTGCTGGCATCAGCATCAAACAGTGTGCTGCACTGAATACAGCCCCAGCCCGGTGCTCTCAGAATTACAAAAGAGAGGTCTTACTCCTGTGCTGAAGAAAATAATTTATTTTCCTTTCTACTGGCAATAAGTTGCCAAATTATAACTATATCAACTTCACACACACATTGTGCTCCAGTCCACGTTACATACCGCATGCTGCCACAGGCTCTGCCATCATGAACCCTGTATGTGTACAAAAGCAAGACCATCTTCCAAAAGAAACAAGTTATTTAGGCAGAAAGTAGAACAGAGCATGCCCACAGGCTTCCCTCTGCCCCTTCCTGTGTGCCTGTACTGCAGAACACATTAAGATCCTATTTTACATAGGACAGTAAGGCATCCAACAAAATCTTTGGTCACTGCTCACTACCCAGCCCAAAAAGGATCTGAACTGGCAATTTAAGAACAAAGTATAGCTTTAGGCATTCCACAGTCCTGTTTGTTCCTAGTCTCTTATCAATTCAGAATTGACAACTAGAGGAAAAAAATTCATTAGCTGCCCAAATAAAAGGGTACAGGGAGCTAATGTTATCAGCCTGAGCACTACCCAGGGATTTATTAATCAGCTTGCCATTGAAATCTCACTCATAAAAATGCTAATAGAAGTTATTTGCATATGTCTGTGCATCAAAATAGAATAAAGAGCCATAATGTTATATTTAATAAAATTATCACAATCATAAAGTAAATGTTTGGTGGTCATAAAATGTGTTGAAGTATGCATATGCATTTGATATTTATATCATTTTTAATAATACCTTGTGTGAGTTTTGAGTAAAGAGGACCATTCTTGATCAGCCAATATTAGTGTTTCGAACTAGAAGCCTGCAGAATCAAGTCACATCTAGAAACAGAACATTATATTTGGTATAACCACCACAGTAATACTGTTGTTACTGCTGTACCAGGAGCTGCTTTGAACAGAATTAACAAAACTTACTTTCAGCTTCTCTGTGTTAGCAAGCAACAGGTGACAAGTCCAGAATCCCAGGAAGAAAACACCCTTCCTCTTCCACTATCTAAAATGGAACACCAACTATGAAAGCAGCTATTCACATACAGCTAACTGCCATGGCCTGCAGCACTTTGGATTCAAATCTTGATACAGTATTGTATTTGTGCACAGGCTGGTGGCAGACAATATTACATAAAGACATTTTGCTTCTTTACCCATTTCAAGCTCCTGGATCTAGTTTGTTTTTCTGGAAAACATTGTGAGATGCTCTGCAGCTCTCAGCCTCAAGCTAATACCATGCATCACTTTACCATTTAACATTCCACATTAAGCCTACAGTTGGCATTACAGGGATCACCAGTTTAAGTTACTATGAATACCATCTCATTATTAGTGAAGAAATTATTGACAGCTTTTCCATTTTTAAATAGCGCATATTTGTTTTGTTTCTGCTATGGATGGGCAGAATGGATTAGACTACATCAACCTCACGTCCAATTCAAGCGATACTCTTTCGCAGATAGAAATAGTAGTAGCAAGATCAGCCAGAAACATCATGGAATATCCTGATTAAGGAGTAGGATGCTTTCCCCCAGCAAGAATGCAAATTCAGACTTATTCTTGGTGAAGTGACTGCAATTGCTTCCTTCCCCTCTCCTCCCAGATGCAGAGCTTACATAGAAGACCAGTACACTAAAAGGAAAATTACATTGCATTAGAACAAAAGCCACCTCCTGCTTGGTCATATTTTACAAATGGGACATTCTTTTCCTAAAGTGCCAGGAACTCTGTACCTCTCACTTGCATTGTGCTATGAAGTGGGTTTATTTGAATTTGGAGTATTTCCCCATGGAAATGCTCATTTGCAACAAGACAAATCTCCATTAGCCTTTGTTCAGAAGCACTGTCATAGTAGTGGATTTTTGTTCAACCTGTAAAACCTGCTGTTTCTGGCTCTCCTATTTCTTAGTTCATGCAGGCATCCTTCTCTCCTGCTCTGTTCTGTAACACACCCAGTGGTCATTAAAGTTCCATTTGAAAGGAATTAGAAAGGACTATAATTTTTATGTGATTAAATTGGACCAATTATTTCTTGAAGCCACAAGCATATAATTTCCTATAAGCACTGAAGAAAATCAATACCCAAAGTTCATAAATTATTTATTACTCCATCAGGCTGCCATTTGTTAATGCAATAGAAGGACACCGTTCTAGACCCAGACAAGAATTTCAGGTCTCATTCATACAGGTAAGAAGGATGCACACTAAAAACAAACTTACCAGCAGCAATGAAAAAAACCAAAAAACTACACCACAAAAAAAACCCACAGAGGTAGTCTCAGCTTTCTATGTCCAAGATCTCTGAAGACAGCTATTTCCAAATAAGAAACACTAACATAAAAATGCATCTATTAGTGTTGCACATGGTTCTTGCCATAGGTGAAATTTGAATATTTTGGAAGGTTTCTTATTAGTTTTTGAATCTGTTCTACATAAGACCTACAATTTCAGTCTATTTTTTGAAGCTCAGTTCCTAAGTGCTAGAAGCAGTGTCCATGTGACAAGGTGTTTAAAAAGAACTACCATAATACTTCTATACTTTTTTTCTGTTAATTTTCTTAATGTCTTGCTCTAACCATGAAAGATGTAGCAGTATGTACTGTTTATCCTCAGGTTCTTGTTGTGGTATTTTTAACCTTAGCATCACCTTTCTAGGTTCTCAGCTTCCTTCACAAAGTCTACATCATTGTCACTGCTCAGCACTCACATGGCTCTCCATCTTTACATATAATTGCAATTAATTTATAGAACCACCACGTACATTAACATTACTTATTTCTATTTATGCAGAGGAAGCAGCTGAAATATTCAGACAAGAATATTTGAAACAAGGTTTCAAGGAAGGCAAAATGCTGCGGCTCCACAGTTCACATCCTGATGCAGGTCTATCAAACCATTACATCTCTTCAAAAAAGCATTTGGGGCCAGTTAAAGAAGAATCACACTGACACCCATTATCTCCCCACTGACACCCAGAGGGGTCTCGTTACCAAAATAACAGTACCTGGGTGTGAAAGCACAACTGGATCAAGTTGTAGCAGGATTAGGTCTCTTTTCCATCCTCCTGACATGGATAAATTGAGCAACACAGTTTATTCTATATATGCTCTTGTCACGTGACCGTGCAATAAAAGTGCCAGTCTAGTCTGAGTGGATATGAAAGTTGCCATGTCACTTCCCCAAATAAAAGAAGGCTTAATTCAGTGTTATTAAGTCAAATGCTCAGTTGTCCTGTGTAAAATTTCTCTGTTCAAAGTCAAAAGCAATTTCTGATCACAGTGCTGCACCTAGCTGTCTCTGGTTGCAGTTTATGTGAAATATTGCTCCTTGAAGCATGAAAAGAGATTATTCTTTTTTATTCTTTTTTTCTTTTTTTTTTTTTGCATTAACCTCACATACACACACAAGGTTTCATCATTCCAAGCCTAGGAACACAAGTTGTAGAATGATGTGACATATGAGAATTTCACATGTCTACCTGTTACTTATCAAAGCTTTCTGGATCCAACCATTCAAAAGCTATACATGATCTCAGAGAGCTTTCACTTTTCTTAAAATCTCAGTCAACTAAAATGGTATCCTTAAGAATATGGGCAGCTCCTCCTCCCACCACACCATAACGTTCTTCAGTCAACTGATAGGGGAAGCTTAGTACATTAGTATTTTATCTTAGATTAAAAGTCTTAAATATTTGATATGAAAGGTTCTTAATGTAAGGATTCTTTTGCTTGCCTGACAACCATATCTATAACCACACTGACTACCAATAGGTAGGAAAAAGACACGTTATCTCTGATCTTGGTAAAGAGAAGGTCAGAGTGTCTGTTAGACAGTGGCAAACAAAATTTCTTAGTAGGACAGAGGAAGGGTAGAAAAAAAAAAAGACTCCCAAGTTTTGTTGGTTAGAGAACTTGTTATATACCAAATTGTACAGATCTAAGAAACTGAAAACTTAAAATTAAACCAGTTTTCTAGGTGTTCTTCTCCACAATAGCACAATATCAAGATCCAGCATCTTGCCAAATAGGTTAATTTTATGAAGGACACTTCAGTTTCTGGACATAGAAAAGCATTTCATCTACTTTTACAAACCCTTCAATACACAGAAGAAAATGGTTTAACTAACTCAAGCTCACAGCAGGCTGTTTTCTGAGGCTAGCTCTTTTTGTTGCTGAACACTGGGAACAGAGTGAGACTTCCCAGCCAGGAACAACTAACTTAGAGGCACAAGTTCCATCCATGTCCTCTGTGCTGCTGAGCCACTTCAGCTTGCATTCTGGAGCAACACAGCATGGCAAGACAGGAGCCTGAACCAGCTGTTACAGAAACAGTGGTTGGTACAGCATCGGAGTGCCTGTTTTCCTGGCACGGCTCTAATAAATATCACTGTTGTCCAACCGGGAATCTCTTTTCAGTTTTTTACACCAAGAAGTATGAGTCAACTTAGCACAGTCAGAGTGCAGACTCAAAGCTTAGCAAGGATTTACGTACAAAGCCAGACCCTGTTGGACAGGATCAATTCAAACAGAGGAAAGGAAAAGAGCAAAAAGCCTTTTAGGTAACACTTGAAGGAGGATGACCTTCTGGGACCCTGCTGATTACTTACATGATTTCTTGCCAAGAAACAAGCGCTGCATTGCTCTCCAGCCTCAGCAGCCAGCATTATGGATCCACACACACGGGTACATTTACTTCCAGCCCCAGGCTCAGCTTCAGTTGCCATATGTGGTGACAAGCTATTTTTAAAACGTAGTATCGAGACACATGCAAAGCCCAAAAATAAAAATAAAAATCAGTCCATCTCAAGGTTGAGAGTGGGTTTAAATTTGATTTTTAAGGTACAGAACTGCAAGTAGTCTGCTTTTGTTAGTAATCCTCAATTTTACCACTGGGCACACTGGCCTGGAGCTGGACAGAACCTAAATCTCTTAACTAGACCCTGATTCAGTAAAGGAGGTCAGCATAAAGCACTGAATGATACAAAACTTAATTATATCAATCAAGTTCCAAATAAAGAAGGTCTCTCCTGTGGCTTAGTCCAGGGTTGAAGGTTTGGGTTCTTTTGCTGATAGTTCTGACCTTGTTATTCTCCCCCCACCCCAGGAGAATTCTAACACAGGTAGATTTAGAATCAGTACACTTTGATTTTTTTATTATTATTTTTTTAATGTTTATGATCAATTTGTAGCCAAAAGGTTTTTCCTGATCTTTAAAGTAGTTTTCCAGAAAGGATTAATATCCTTGTGCCAGTGACCAAGTTCTTCTATATTCTTGTGTCACTCGCTCCAAGAGCCAGAGGCTGCCACCTGCCACCCTGTTTCATCACTATGCTGCTTAACCTCTCATTTCATGCATCAAGAGCCACCATGTTTACATAAATTGTCCAGGTGAATTGCTGCACACTGTAGGTACACATTCACCAAATACAGAATCAAGGCAGATGGTAAAGTTTTAAAATACTTAAAAGCCCAAGACAGTATGTGAAAGAAATCTGAAAAACTCACCAGGAAAAGTTTAATCTTGGTGCATACATCTCGTTTTCACCCCAGTATTATTATAAAACTGAAGTACGCTAGTCACAAGGATAAGGTTTAGGATTATTTTTGCCCTGGGACAGTAGAGTGAGGAAAAGGAGACCTTTGTGTGCAAGTCACATTCCCAGATACCAGTTCCCAAGGGACCTTTACATAAGGTACTTTGTTGATGCCAGTTCTGTGCATCCTACCATTTCCTCAACTGCCATCAAGAAAAGCACTAATGCTGCTCTGCTACACCTTGAGTTTTATAGATACTCAAATTTCGTAATTCTCTGTGCATCCTGCTCACTCACACTGATGATAGTAAAGAACCTAGTGGAAAGAGCACAAAGGGAAATAAACCTAGTTAAATGAAATTAAAGAGATGAAAAAATAAAAAGAGACCAAATGAATTTAAAGCAGGTGATGGGTGTGAGCTGGACCTTGCTGATGTCCTCTTTCATCAGAAATTAGTGACATGCAGTATCAGATATTTAGAGATAAATAACCCCCCTTTCCTCCAAATAATATTATAACTAGTCTTTGGCTTTATTCTGCAGCCCTGTTATTTGGTCTTGAAAGATTTAAAAATTGAGGAGGAAAGGTAATGGAAAGTATTTTAAGACTTCCCAGTACCCAGCAGCTTCCTGCAGGGAGAGCACTAATAGAATTTTGTTAAAATGTAGGCAATAAGGGAGTAAGCATTTTCAAAATAAATATCTATAAAGTTAAGTTTTATTACAAAAATAAACCAAGACTGCCTATTAACAATAATTCAGTCACTGCAACTCAGTGATTTGCTATTCACATTTATATTTGTACCAGACATCCCAGGCAGCGTCTGAAAACCCCAAATCTGACACATTTTAATAGAACCTTAAGCAGCTTTTTCTAGCAACATTCATTTGCCTGTTCAGAGTATTTTTATTACCCAGCTAGAAATGGGAAGACAAAGAGGAAGAACATATTTAAACCATACCACACAGCTTAGATGACCCAAACAAACAATACCATGAAGAGCTAGTGTGCACTAACCCATACATCATATGGTAAAGGCTTCTTGATAAATTCATCCAAATAAAAGGTACCAAAAAAGTGACCATCAGTCAGTAAGCAACAAATGCTTGAAAATCCTATGCAAATCAAAGTCTGGTGTTTATCTTAGTGCTCACAAAGAATAGAAACATAGACATGTATCTCAGGATCACTGAAAAAACATTGCTGAAATACTAGTAAATTCAAATACTAGCACCTTTAGAGCAGACCTTGCTTACATTTATGTTAACAAGCACAGCAGCTCAACAGAGGTAAACCTGCAGGCCAGGCAGCAGGTTTGGAGGGTGGCATCCCATCCATAACCATTCCAGGACCTTTAAGTCAAGTCTACCATGGTCCTGAACAATAAGTGGTCATTAGCCTTTGAAGTGCTCAAAGACATGAAGACATCTTCACTTAGTTTCATCTTGCAGGAGCCTGGTTCACCTTTTCCAGATGGATTCTCCATTAGAGCTAATTGGGAAACACTGGCAAAAGAGCCATCATCCAGTCTAACACCCTAAAGTAGATAGTCATACATAATTTGGTATCTGCAGTGCTTGTGTTTAGTCAAAATTTGTCCCCGCATCACTGAGTTTGTCTCAGTTTTCAGCCACAGGGCAGAAATTTGGGGCCAAAGTAACCCACCCCCCTCCAATGGCACAGGATTAAATAAAAACTGGAGCCAAGCTTACAGGGAATGAAAGATAATACAGTAAGAGCACAAGGCTACATTGCTGTGGATTCACCATTACTTTCCTGTTTTATGTTGGTTAATTAATTTAGCTCCCCATGTCTTATCCCCGTCTCCAAGAACAAGAGTTACTTAAGCTACTTAAATATTAAGAGCAGTCATACAGCTATATAGGGAGAGCAATTGAGATAAAGTACCAAAAGATGTCTGAAGCAGAGTTCAACTACATAATTTCCATCTAAACTCACAGAGGAAAGATCTTATTCCCAGAGAACATGGCTGCAAAACTTGAATCTGGAACTCTCCTGGAATCCATCTTATGATTTCTCTGGTTGTCTTTCCTTCTAGAGACTCAGATTTTGCTTAAAAGACCATCAGAAAACAAGAACAACCCGCATATACTCTAAGCTGATAAGACCTTATAAGCTTTTTTTGAGCTTTTTGTTCTTGTAAATTTAACTAAGCTAGTGGTGCCTGAAGGTCCTTAGAAACACATTTTTAACAAGTAGGAGTAGCAGATTTTGGAGGCTAATGCTATTACAGCAAGATTTGAGGTAAAAATGGAACAAACTAAAGACATGTTCTGACATTTACTGCAATGTACAGGAAAAGGCCACAAAAAATATTAGGGTAGAAAATAAAAAATATTAAACTGTCAAAGTTGAGATCTAATGGAAGATCCTGCTAAAACCACAAGCTCTGTGAAGTGAGAAGTACAAACAACTCCTCTCAGGGAATCAAGTGATTCATTGATCATAGGCATTTTAATCTACTCTATTTTAGTTAGAATTCTGTCAAACAAGTGATTTAAAGTTGGAAAGCAAGCATCTTGAAGTAATCTATATGAACATAACAGATGTGGATAATTTTGCAAAGAATAACTCAAGACAGAGGTGTCAAGTGGGCTGGATTTAATTGCAGAGGGAGAAGAGTGACCATTTCCTAGCAGGGAACTTTGATGTCCATGTAAAAACTAACATTTTAAAAAATAGTAGTGCGTATCATGAAAAGGGCACCAGAAGTAACTTGATAGGCAAATTCCTGCCTTTATTCAGTCCACATATGCACATGCTGTTAAGAGATTTAAACAGAAAAAATATTTTTGCATCATCATATGTAGAAGGAATATAGTTGTTGGATCTGAAAATAGCTGCTTAAAAGCTAGGAAAACATGCTATTTCGCAAGCAAGCATCAAAACAGTAGGGTTTTCATTGTCACTTTAGCCTTCTGAATAGGAACGGACTAAAGCACACTGGGCTGACCATAAGCTGACAAAGGTGTTATAAGAGCAAAGTTTCTGAAAGCCCATAACTTACACTAATGTAGGAATAAGCATCTAGTTTTAATATTTCACTGTAAAGAGAGAAATACAGCTAAACTGTTGCTTTCCCCACTGAAACAAGATGAAGTTGGTTGGATGTGATTCACACCATATTAACTGCACACTTGACCATCAGCTTTCAGCACTTAAAATGACAACACTAAAAGCAAGAGAAGCTCACCTGTTCCTGGGTAGATTTGTCCTGGTTGTTTGTTGCTTGCCATTTTCCCCTGTATTCTACCTATAAACCACAGCCTTTCATTTTGGGTGATGCAGGAAGGGAGAATCATGAAATAAGGTATCTTCACAGAGGATTTCCCTCAAATGCACCAGGATCAAGACCTTGAGAAGACTTTGATTACAAAACAAAACAGATTTTTCCTGAAGTAACCGATGTTCATGTCAAGATTTCAGTAAAATATAAGAGCATATACCTGCATAAAAAAAAATGCATTAACAAGTGAGTACCAGAAGCACATATCTGATTGTAAGGTATCTATTGGGACAGGCATGTCTGCTTCTAAATCATCAGGCTGAT
Source organism: Pedionomus torquatus (assembly GCA_013398155.1). Taxonomy (NCBI): domain Eukaryota; kingdom Metazoa; phylum Chordata; class Aves; order Charadriiformes; family Pedionomidae; genus Pedionomus; species Pedionomus torquatus. The sequence goes on along the minus strand of VZRU01004537.1, from coordinate 426,121 downwards.
AAATATGGCTGATAAATATCATGCTGATAAAATATAAAAATTTATGGATTCTCCAACCAGAGTCAGGACTAACCTGCAAAGGTGCAAGGCATGCATGCTTTAATAGATTAAGAGCGACTCAATGCATCAGCATAAAAGCAATAGTAGCAGAACTGCTTATAGCTCCTGTCATCAGCATCAAGCCAAATACAGGTAAACAAACACAGGGTAAGAGGAAGAACCTGAACACCTTCCCTTCTAGATAGAGACACCCCAGAGAGATACGTTCATTCTAAATGACTGAAGACCCAAACATTCCTATTTTAGTATTCTAAGCCCATTGGATTTTTCAAGCCAAAGCTTAAGCAGCTGAACAGCCTTTTTAATGGAATATATACCATGAAACCACTGCTGAAGGATGCCACACTACAACATGCTCCAAGACTTAGGCTCACAAAAATAAAGCATGAAATTGAGTGAACTGCTAAATCAGTATTATTATTACCAGCTATAAAAAAAATCTGCATCTGAGAAGTCCAAACCAAAAAGATGTCTAGACAAGTAGGAATAAATTAAAAATAGGACCATATGCATCTATAAATACATCTCCCCTCAACTTTTATAGTGGACTGGAAAAGTGGTTGAAGTCAACTTGCGCCTGATTACCAGAGACTGCTTGAGTGACTGGAAGATGTCAAAGATAATTGCAACACCACAGCTACTACACCTTCACTTTTGTGACTTATCCCACCTTTTTCACAGCATCCCCGGAACTGAATACTAGTTATTATGAACTCATTCCTCAAACAATAAAGAAAGCAGAGCCCACTACTGCCAGAACACTATTGGAGAAACACTTCTAATCAGTTGTTTTAACAAGACTCAATTTTCTTCAAGATTTATTATTCTACAGGACTTTGGATTTTGTCTGATTATGTGAAAAAGTTCAATAAATGCAATAAAAGAAAACAAGCATACTTTAATGGAGACTGAAGGGGCAAAGGAGGTCACAAATATATACCTGATTTCTAAATTAAATTTAGCAGCTTTGAAAGTTCCTCAATACACAGCCCTGCAGAAGGAAGTCCTTCATCTATAAAAGATGCAGAGCATATATATTAGAAGCACAGGCTGAGATATATGAATAAATCATAAATAACATAACTCATTGAATTCCTCCCCACCTCTTGCCAGAATGGAGCAGGAAGAGCTCATGATTTTCAGATAAATATTGTTATTCAGAAATTATCTATGGAATCATCTCCATGAATTACTATTTACTTATCCCTTCTGCCTGAATAGATAGTTGCTCTTATTTGGCATTGGAAATTCCAGCTGTTTTGATTGGCATGTAGCTCACACAGCACATCTCTCTGCCTCCCCTGAGCGTGGGCATTTATTTAGAACTCACACAATTACGCATTTTAATCTCAAACCTGATTCAATTATTTGTTTTCTGTGAACATGGTAGACTTTCCTTGCAGGCAGTAAGCATTCATTCATACCACTGGCGCAAGCTGTGCAGCTGTACTGACGGAGCTCTAGATGCAGAGACCTGGACTTTAGGCCTTAGGCAGGTGATAACCTCTCAATACTCAAGTTTCATCTGCACCAGAGCTTCTTCCTTTAGAAGCCACTAACAGCAAGTAACAAGAAGTGGGCTATAGAGGACCCAGGTATTATTAAACTCATGCAGTAGCCACAAAACTGGAAACATTAATGAGAGTTCTGTGCCATATTTATCCCAGGCCTTCAACACAGATACACTGTTCACCCCTAACCCTCCTGTTCTTGCATGATTAAAGCAGACTTTGATCAAAGACTAGATTAGCTGCACAGCAGGTTGGGCAGCCCAGAGAATGCTACACATGACTGTTTCCAAAATAACAATGCAGCAGATGTTAGTATACTCTTCAAAAAAAAGTATGTCTTTTTTTCATGTTTTGAGGTGCTTCTAATTCTCCATTTTTAATTGGATACTTACTTTTGCTCATTGCACACAGAGAGCACTTGTCAAACATCTAGTCTGAACTTCTTAAAGATTTCCTAAGGTGACATCTTCAACCTGCTGTCAGTAACCTCCAAAGGAAGTCTTTGAAATTTGTACTGTCATTCAGGATTGTAGTTTAGAGAAACCCTCAATTTCTGTATTAGGAACTTGACAGAGGAGATAGGTGTTTGGTTTCTTTTTTTCTTTAGGAAAGAATCCCCCTTATGACAGACTTTGTTTGGAGAGCAAGGAGAGGTGCTGAGCTGAACTATGGTTGTTCAGGATAACCTGTGTTCAAATCAGTCACTCTTACAATGTGGATCCCACAAGGCTGTTCTTAGAATAGTAAAAAACCGTGAGAAAAAAGTTCTATCATAAAACCATAATTTGTTAAAACCCTAAACATTTCAAATAAACATATTTATTTTATATTGGGGAAACCTTTATATTGGAACCTTGACAACATTAAAATATTTTGGTTTCCTAAAAGAACTATTGAAACTTTCACCATTTTCTTCCATAATGTGAATAGTGCACACAAAAAATAACACAATACAGATGTAAAACGTAATCACTTGATTTCAGCTCCAACAGAAATGATTTTATTATCTCTGCTAAGTTTGGAAGGATAGAGAGAAGGACAGTTATTTGCAGTGTTTCAGAACTCCACTTGGCTTTCCAACAAAAACAAACCCCAAAAAGCTAAAACTTTATGATCAAATTTGGGTCCAACAATTAATCTAGATGACAAATAAGCTAAAAGTGTCAGTGAACATATAATTCTTTTATCCACTTACCCACCAAGGTCCACGAAAACTGTGCACTAAAACAATAGATAAACCCAGAGAGAAGCTTATAGAGTCTAATATTTAGTTGTAGACAGTATGCACTCTGCATCCCACCTTCAAGTAGGCTTCACAACGAAATCTGAACATCAGACTTGTCCCCATTAAAGTGTCATAGCAATTTTGGGATGGATGTGAAACAGCTAAGTGATCCAAGACCACTTTCTAAAGGTCAAATGCCTGTTGTAAAAATAGTACACTTGTCAACTGCCTCAGTTGATGCAAGAGATTGCACTAGCACAGAAATTTGACTACTAACCATCAGTACTAGAACAAGTCCCTGAAGAACAGTGTTAAGGTACATTAATAGGGCAAAGTGGAATAAATATTTTTTAAAATATGAAGTTGTACATCTACCAAAGCAATTCACAGGCACTCAAGCAAAACAATCACATCATTCTTAGCATGCAAAGGATTTCTCTGCACCGTTAAGGCATGCACCCATGATTATTCTAAGTGAGCAATGCCTAATGGAAAAATAATGGTCAAAAGATTTTCTTTGACGCGAAGGACATTTGAATCACAGAGAAAAGTAATGTATACAGTAATACCATGTGTTGCCAGAATGTTTCAGATACAGACACCCAAGTGGTTTCCCAAATAGTTTCCCAAAAGTAGTTATATCAAATAACTCATTACTTGCTTTCGCCACCAAAAAAAAAATATATATAAATATAGTAGCTCAAAGGACTTAAGTGATTTGTTCAAGAATATGCAAGGTCAGGCAATGATGGCTCAGCAACAGCCCTGCAAATAGACTCCTGCTCTCCTGATTTCCAATTCTCCAGCCCAGTGAGTAGGCCAGCAGTGCCTCCCTCCAGCAGCAACACATGACAAGCCTTCCATTAAGGGTTGCCTATCAGCTAAATTCTCTACCCACATAAGATACATTAACCAAGATGTTATATATACTTCAGCAAACACATCCACACAATAATGAGAAGTTGACATGCTGCAGGCATTCTCAAAAAGCAAGACCCCACTGAAGTGAGCAATGCCAGTATCTCATCTTTTCCAGAGAGCTTGGCTACATATATAAAGTATTTGGAAGTGTAAATACTGCCTATGCATTTTACGACACAATAAAAAGTGGTTTAATGCAGCAATAAAGCCTCAAATATGCCTTGACAAAGTTATTTTAAACCTAGTTCCGATGCCAATAGCTACTAAGTTTTAGACAGATATAATTTCAGAAAGGCCTTGACACAATACCATTTAAAATGCCAGTAAAATATTCTGCATATGAAGACTTACTAAATAAATCTTGAGGTTTTTATGGAACTAATGAATGAGTATGAGCACATTGGGACTGCTGAGTAATTTGCATTAAAGCTATATATTGCAGATGCAAACCCAGAACACAAGTTTTAGGACTACATGGAATAACAGGGCTGAAAATGGAGAGTTCTTGTGTTTCAAGCAAAAATATTTACAGCTGACCTAGGGCACAAAGAAACTCAAACTTTTCAAGGATTTCGAATCAGCAGGCACTACATCCTACCTGTCAAAACCTTGTTCAGCAAAAGCAACGGTCAGTGTTTCATAACGACTAACCCACATCAAGGCACATGAATAACTTCACACTCACTGGGAAGAGGAGCATTTAACTTGCACTATTTCCCAGCCACTGGGGCAGGAGGCCCAAGAGCCAGGGGTCCATGGCCTAGCTAACTCAAGTTGGTAATATTAATTGCCCCCCCACCTCAAGCAGCAAGGGGGCCTGCTGATCTCTGCAGGCATCAGGGTGAGGCAGGACTGTCAGCACACATGCTGCAGCGGCTAACCTGCAGTCATGGCCAGAGCACATCACATCTTGGCCAAGTACCTACCCAAGATCTGCCTCCAGGGAGGCCAGTGGCGGTGGCAGCAATTTCAGCTTTAAAACTATTGAGTTCAATGTTAAGAATTTGGGGAAAGCATTTCTCCCTCCTACTCAAATGCTCAGAAGCTGGATCAGCAATCTTTCCTCCCCAACCCCCCCAGTCCAATTTAAACAAAAATCTTGCCTTTCAACTGAAATGAGGTAGACACTGCTCCTACAAGCAGCTGAGTTGACAACTTGAACAGGACAGTGATTTCTGGCTGGGTGTACTCCTCTCTATCACCCTCAAAACCACATCAACTGCATCACTTTTCCCACAAAGTTCCCTTCACTACCTTACAGCTGCATCATGGGGCTCAGGGGACAAGGAAAAGGCAGGGTCATGTTGTTGGGTTTTTCTCTGAGCCACCAAAAATCAATTCCAAGACTGTTAAACTTACAGGATAATGAGCCACGGAAATGGTTTACTTTAAATGTATACAGTGTGCAGGATAGAACAGCATAGGTTTGGCTTTTGTAAAGTAGTTCAATCTGAGTTTGAAAAGTCACAAAGAACAAAAGTTAAAGCACAGAAAAGTTTCACAGCATATACCATTTTCACAAGAATTTGCACTTCTATTTGCCTATGAAATTCTTCTCTTTTTAATGGAAAAGATATTAAAAGGTGTTTATGTCATTATAATTGAAATTATTTTGATGTTCTGAGAGAGAAACCTGGTGCCAACTGTTCCTGCACTCACCTGGCATCAAGTACTTTTCCCTTACCAAGATTAGTCAGCACACTTCCAGCGAATCAAGGCAGTATTACAGCAAGATAAAAATTAAAATACACATCTCCAAATCATATTGCAAGCAATTGGCAGAAACAAGACCCAGTCTTCTGATTTAGACACTGTGGAGCCCTCTTCTTGTTAATTAAAAAAGGTTAGGTGAATGATTTAGATGAGCAATTCAGGAAGAATTATGAACCTTCCTAAACCTTTGTTCAAAATAAGAGCTGAAATTTCTGGAGACTCATAAAAAACTAACTTGAGTCACACATAGCCTTATGCATGCATACACACACACATGCACACCCTGAGCTCTCCACTTGCTCTTACCCTTCCCACATTTAACAAGCAGTAAAACTGTCAGAATAATCTTGAAGAATAATGCCTGTGTCAATAGAAAATTTTCCACTCCCTACTGCCTTCAGTAACAGCAAGTTCATTCTTCAGGGTAAGAATTCTGGAAACAGCTTGCCTGGTTTTTGAAAACGATAGCTACAAGAGTGATACAAGTAATAAGGAGTAAAATTTTGTTGTTAACCAAAAAAATATTTTGATGAATTTTGTGCTTGACTTCTTAAATTGTCACTCAGTATGCACAAAAACTTAGAAGAGTTTTTTTTTTTGCTCAAGTTCTGTCACACTACATAAGCACCTCTAACCACACAAATTTTTAACACTTAAATGTGACAGATTGTTCAAAAATGAGTTTATTTTCTTTTCTTCAGCAATAACAGGTGCCCAATGGATCATGAGAGGACCTGAACTGCCATCCTGCCCTATGACTTGTTATGCCAACTCTAATCCAATAGTTGTATAAGCCACTTAAGCAGCCCTAGGATCAAGGTGGCAGGCGTTGCCAACAGGAGCACTGGGCCAGTGCCACAGTGATACATCGGCCAGCTGGAGCAGGCTCACAGCTGATCTTCCTGATGTGTGCAGAAGAACATGGTTTTGCCCACATATATATCCGTGTATAGATACCTGAAGCAAAAACACAGCCTAACATACATTAAAAGCTTATATACCCATGACATGCTCAGGAGAGTTCAGGCAGATCAGCTGAAGGCACAGAGTTAAAGCAAGGAATTTAAAGTATTATTAGATGAAAGTTACTTCTAGGAGAAACTCCTGAAGTGATACTTTAAATGCATTGCAAGGCAATATTCCTGATTTCAGAAGTTAGTTGATTTACCTTCTCTTTTCAAATCATGTATGTGAATAACAGGAAGACATAACAGAAAGAAAGCAGTACAGAAAAGCAGAAAGCAATAAATGCCAGCCTTTCAGAAAATACCAATCTTGCATTTCTTCGGATGATACTTATGTAATTACTCACATTTAAATACCTTTATTGTGATGTGGTTTCTAATGGAATCAGAACTCTTCTTTGCTGTTCGGGAGGCACAGCAACTATGGTGGTTCATTTTGAGACAGCACAGGTTCATTACTGACACCAAAGCCAAAAGAAAGTTAAGTTTGCGAGTTAATTGCACATCAGAAATCCTTGGGCTACTCCAGAATGTTCTCTATTCTAGCATCTCTGTTACTGTGCTGGGTTTATTTTCCTCTTTTCCCCAAAACAGGATTATAAAACTATAATCCCATTGCAATTTACAGCTGGTAAATCCAGGTCTCACCTTATTACAACATCAGCAACTGCCTTTTCAATCTGAGATGCCAGCAGCATGAATTAGTGACCCGCCAGTTTTCACAAGGCAAAGTCCCATTTAGTTTAAAACCAAAAAATCATAATAAAAAATTTAATTTAAAAAGTACAAAGTGTGCAAGCTTATCAAATATTATATACCAATTACACAGACTGAGTATGGAGACAGCCTTATGCTGCTCAGTTTTGCAACGCCTCCCCAAAATAATGAACTCACTTCCCAACTTCTTCCTTTTACTTTCCCCTCTTGATGCTCAGCTTCTTCACCTATACCTACAGTAAATTAAGTCTAGAGAAATTCCTGCAATGCAGAAAGATCATTGTCATTTAAAACCCTTTTGTGGGTCTGCATTATGTAACCACTTCTGAGCCAAGAGTTAATCCTTATGAAGTTCTTCAAGCCTCCTAAAGTCTACTCCTCATGGCAAAAATTTCCTGTACTTATAAAAATGTAAACTCCATGTTTTTCTTCTCTTGACAATTTAGAGATAATTTCATTTTAAAGCTAAGTTTTGTTCAAAGCATTCTTAAATCAGTTTTCTTCTAATAGATTGTGCCTTGAAAATGTCAAACTGAAGAACACAGAGACTGGCTTCTGTGCAAGTTCCTAGATGATTCAGCTTTGGTCAACTTGAAATTCATATACCATATCGTGCCAAATTGAATAATTTCAGCAATATAAAGAACCACTTTAAAGCATTCTCTCTCATCTCCCAAATAAAGCATGAAGACAAGAACATAGAAAAAGTGTTGAAATAATCCCAACCTGACATTCTGGACACAAGTTTACAACTTTTATCAAAGCTTATTAAATTAAGTGTTTTGTATTGTATATTTGACCTGCATAGAGTTATAAGAATTAATCTGTTTGTAATTATACAGGTGGAAAACAGAGCTTCTAGTTAATGAATCTAAACAGCATTTGAACTACTGCTTTTATAACATGTTACATTTTTCCCTCTCTTTCCCAGAAGGCTATGCATTCTTTACTTTTTCATCTGCAGGTATATACAGGTGTTAAATTAACCACAGTAAGCCTTACCTTTTGTTCCCTGAATGCTATAAAAACATATGGAGAATTACAATAGAAACATACTGAGAATTACAGAGAAAAAGTTAATTAAAAATTTGAATATAAGCACTAGAAAGTTCAAACAAAAGATTTTTCCCTTGTTCATACCAAGATCTGGCTGCATACATAATTGCACATAAATCAGACTATAACTTTCTCTGCTTTGCTTCTTCAATAAAAAGATAAACCTTCCCCCCTGCAATTTAGCTATACATTTATAAATAACCAGGGTTCCTATTACAGTCAATATCTCAAGGATGTGATGTTAGAGTGATAAGATATGCACAAAAGGACCAAAAAGTTCCAGTGATTTGTACTGTTGGGGCAACTTGCCAGGTTCCCTATCTAAATCCATCCCATAAATAGAGGTATTTTCATGTAAAAAAAGCTTTCCAAGTATCCACTCTTGTTTAAAGACAAGTTCCTTCAATGTCAGCTTTCCACAAATATAAATGATTGAGTTTAGCTCATAAATGTCATCTGAAAGCAAATCTGAAGATTGCTGCCTCCAATATTAATAGTAAAATAGCAAGTTTTATGTTAAAGGCCACTGCCTGACATACAGAAAAAAAATCTCCTCTCTCCCCATTTCTCACCAAAACCTTGGCACACAAATACTTAAATTAACTAGACAAGGATTTAACTACAATCCTGCAGAAAGGATGATGCACACAGATTATTATTATTATTTCACTCAATAGTAACCAAAACTTTAAACTACCTGTACATCTCAAAACCCATCATAGTACAATTTTCCTCTCAAATAACCTATTAGTGACCACGATAAAAAATCTGTGAAAGGAAATTCAAGTGAACAAGACAAGAGGCAAATGGCAAAGACATTAGAACACATGCCAGCATAAGCAGCAAGGATCCTCCATGTCAACATATATGGAAGTCTTATAGCTCCCCATTCCACTCCCTCTTATGTACTGTGCAACCCTAACCATCACAGGATGTGGGGCAGAAACATTTCTTGACACATTTTCAGCCTCAAAAAAAGGCTAAGCTGTGTTACTGCCACTAGTGTTCTACCACAATTTCCTCGAGACAGATTTGATTAAGCATCACTAGAAAGTCAAGATGACTTCCATTTCTGTGACTAGTTTGCACAGTTGAGACTGTAACTTGTGCACTGGCATAGATTTTACTAGCAGCTCCTCCAAAAGGAAGCTGGCATGAAAGAAAAGGAGTAAGTTTAATAATAGCGCTGTGGTCACGATGGCGTAAGAGTTGAGAGGCAAGACTGGTGAAAAACAGCTTTCATGTAACCATCCAGTGTAACTGGACTGCAGGACATGACACACAGGAGATGTGCTCTCTTAGATACTTAAGATTTTAAGAGCCAAAGTAGACTATCTTCATGGAAGACCTAAAAAAGTCAAGTGAGGGAAGTTAATAACTCTACTAGAAGCTGCATGCTTAATATAAAATGTAATCAAGAATTTGAAAACATCATCTTGTTTGCCCATTACAATTTCCCCTCTTTTGACCCTAAGGGAACTCCTCCATGAAGGGAAGAAAATGGCCACGCCCACACTAACAAACAAGTCTCTTAAGAACATGATCACAAGCTTTTCAAGTGATATGTGCAATAGCCTAGTATGAAATATATATATATATCTGTACTTGTTTATCTTCTACTGGTCCACAAATGATTTAAAGGCTTTCTCCTGATAAGGAAAAGTGCAGCTTAGAAGCTGAAAGTCAAGGAAATTGCCCAGCTCCCCTCCGTAGATTTTTGGGTTTTTTTTAAGAAAGGACAGACAACTGAGTTGTGTAAAAGTCTTCAACGAATAGTAAATTCAAGAAAATTGCAGTCTGTGTCTGACCATTTTATGAGTTTAAAAAAAAATAAGCGCAGTAAACTCTTCAGTTCTAATCACATGCTTAGTTAGAACTATAGCTGGAAATAGCTATGAGTTGGGTAGGGTTTTTCTCTCCCTCCCTCCTCAGTTATTAGCTACCTCTATAGCTCATTTTCTTGAGGATGGGAATATGGTGTGATGTTCAGATTATGTTTACTATGAGGGCACAAAGCCTCAAACTCAGAAAAATATTTTAGAGGTCCCAATCCCATAGAGAACTCAGATTCCTGACTAATCCCACGAACCTGGGCCAAAAGTCAACTTGACTGGAGGTCCAAGTGTCCTAGAGACAGAGCAGTAATACAAAATAGTGTAATGTATCAAGGAGTAACTTCACATATAGCTGTACATGAACAGCCAACCACAAGGCATGCATTTTAGCACATGATACACATGTTAACAAAGAGACAACGCATAACATCTAGTGCCACTACCATATAGTCTCAAGCACCCTCCTTTAGCAGTATAACCATTATCACGACAATAGATACACTTCCTTTCTATCAGGCATTCCTACTCCAGCCAGCAATGAGGCAGGGTTAGACAGAGTTGCTGTCTCCCAGACAAAACAATGCATTCAGTGAATCTTTCCCCTGAAGGATGGTACAGGGACCTCACCAGACTGAAGGAGAGAGCAATACCTACACCACAAGTTCAACCAACTCTAGCAGATGCCCAGCTCAGCTGAGGTAACAAACACCATCCATAGAAGTGCATCTTTACCAAGCCAAGCTCGGCACAGAAAGTATTCACAGTGATATGTAGGTGCTCATACACAGTAATATTTGTTCTGTTATTGAGATATGTAGAGAGGTTGATTAGTATCTGAACTTTTGCCTTTTGTATCTTCTCAGATCCCATTAAGTCTTATTCTGAAGGGCTTATAGCACCTGATAGCTGTGGCAACCTTACCAAGTAACAGGGCACACAGACACACAAAGAATCTTTCAAACACATTTGAGAAACAACAATAGAAGTTATATTTGCAAATACACATGGAAGCATTTAACTACCTGCAGGATACTACTTCAAAAAGTACAGTCTATCAGTAAAGGCAATAGAGCTCAGCACTTTTACCTTCATTTAGTTGCATTAGAAATGAATGCTTGAGGTTGGCTGAAGCTCCGTTAATGGATTTTGAATGGAGTGCACTTTCTCCACCTCCTGTTTTAGAAGCCTCTCATGCCATTTCAATGTACATCTTGTGCTTCCAATTAGCTGGGAGTTGCTCTCCAGTGTACCAGTTAACTCACAATCAGATGGTGAATTATCTTAACCTTGGCAAAGCTCCCCCCCAAGCTGGATCTGAAGCATTACAATACAAACACCACTTTCAACTGAAGTCACACATACAACAGATAATAGGGCACACCAGCCCCACACATCTCACCTGGTGGTGATGCTTTGGTAGTAGCACTTCATGATGCTCGGAAAACAGCCATTATTTGCTCTGAGGACAGCATTTACCTCCAGCTGCTTCAGCTCTTCACTTTAGTGCCTCAGACAGGTGTAAGGATTCAGTCACGTGGTCAGCAGCCAGGTGTCTTTGCTGAAGGCAAACAAATACATGAAAAAGCCATAGGAGAGCTCAGCTGTTCTCACTGGAAGAGGCAATCCACGGGGAAGAACAGCACACTCTTCTTCAGTATTCTCACTGCTCTTTGGCTGCATGTCTCCCCCGGCATCCCACTACAGGCTTACTCACAATAAGGTACCCTCCATGCTGCTTGGAAGCCTAGCAGGAATCTCCATATATATCAGGGTATAGGAAGAACAGGCTAGGATCCTAGGAGATCTCACAGCAAGAAGAAAGAGACCTCACTGTCCAAGACTCAACTTCACAGCATCCAAGAAGAAAAGGCCCAGCAGTAGCCAATTCCAACGAGGAGTCTAGATCATAATGTAATCACCTAGCAATAAAGCAAGTCTGACATCAAGAAGAAAACCGGTCCAGAAGTCAGCATTATGATCAGATCCAGTAATTGCTAAACTAGTCTTCAGTGATAGACAAGCTCAAGCCAGGAAATCAGTTGAGGTCTAATCAAGAAACCCCATGGGCACAAACAGAACCAAGACCAGCGCTTCAACAACAAAGCTTAAAGAGGAAGCAAAGGCCCAGAGCTGGGCTTAAATAGAGCTCCTGTGCTTATGGGTGTGTGTGGAGGACACAGGTGAGGTTGTTTAGGGTCATTAAGGCTTATTAGTGCAGTTAGGGCCTTAACACCTACCGGAGGGCAACAGCAAATTGCAGTTCCTTCCATAGGACTTATTTAACACAGAGTGAGGTGTGACTGTAACATTATGATGGCTTTTTATTCCCTCTATTAACTAGCTGTTCTCCTTCCTTGCCTATCTGTAACCCAGACCTACACAATTAAGGACCTATGCATAAGACACATGAAGAGGCAACCAAGCAACCACTTTCTTTTTTTGTGCTCCAGTACATCCTTTTGGAGTACATCCTTTTATGATTCTGTTCCCCTTCTGGGAGACTTTGGAAAACCAAGTACAATCCCAATCAATGCACACCCTGCACTGAACGGGGTCATAGCAGCCCTAGTAGTAGTATTTATATCCCATTAATTTCACCCTGCAAGTTTAGGTATTGACTTTCCATTCAGATCTGACTAGACAAATTTCCAAGACAGGAAATTTGTCATGGTCTCCCAAAATAGCAACAGAGCCACTCATGCATCCTCTTGTGCTATCACTTCTTCCTTTGAACTTACTAAGCACTGAATCGCCATGCTTCATGCTTTGAGTCAGGCTTCTAAACTGGATGGTGCTAGTGGAGGTCTAGACCTTGGATGCTGCTCCATCTTGTTCTGTGTGCTTATGCTGTTATGTTCAAACCATGAGACACATAACCTTACTATCTTTAAGACGTAGTAAGAAGGAAGAAAGGTGGAGAAATAGAAGAGAAACTGATGTCAAAGCTAGATGATCAAGATGGGAGTTAATGTGGAAACCTGGAAAACTCTTTGATATTTGTTTTGAATTAGTGTAAAATTTGTTCTGTCTATATTAAAATTTTATAAGCAATAACAATAGTGAATCAGCTACAGAAAATAAAAAACCTATGTCTGCTCCTGAAAGAATTGGTGCTCCTTGAGGTAACTTTTCTCCCAGTAGATGCTAAGATATTTTGCTTGAACCTTGACAAAGAAAATACTGTCACTTCCATGGAGGCATGTCACTTCCATGCCAGGAAAAAAAAGACATGGACCAAACATGTACAAGGCAATACAGTGTTTCAAATATAAATGCTTCTGAAGAATTTCTGGCACAGTATGCATATGAATTAAGCAAATGGACCCTTGACAATTGTGCTTTCCAGAGACAATTTATATGATATTTTGGCCTTTGTGAATATTCCTCCAGCTGAATTTGCCCCCTTTGGATTTTTTCACCTTGACTCAACATAATTGGACTTGAAAGGGTTTGGCTGGCTGTCTTCACTGTAATTATTACTTTCAAGGAAAATTAAAACAATTGCGCAGTCATCAGTATAATGGCAAATCTTGCCCCTGCCTGCAGCTTGAACGCTTAAGGTCCTCCAAGTGTAAGAGTTCATTTTCATGGAGCACTAAATGGAAGTAATATCTTCTTGCACTTTATCTCCCAGACAAATGTAATGTTTCACCATACATCTCATAGAAAAGAGATATGCTAATGAAACATATGCCGTTGCAGAGGTTTTTTTAGAGAGAGATCTTTGTGCTATTATTTCACTTAAAGTAATGATAAATCCTTCACTAAGATTTTGAGCCCATCCCAACATGGGTAAATCTTTCAGTTCTCTGCTTGCTCTGTGCTAGATTTCTGCATTGCTTGTAGAAAAGTATTACACGTAACACACAGATACGTGGATGCTCAGGTGGTGACAAATATCCTGTCCTGTCTTTCAGTGGTCCCATTTTTTCTGCTCCATTGTCACTGTGGTCTTTTTTTATTTTATTTTTTCCCTGTGTGAGTTCCTCGAGTTTTTTTGAGAAAATCATCTGGACAGCATTAACAATTAGCACAGTGAAGCAGAGGCTAATTTCACTGAGTAGTTGTTGGATGGACAAAAAGGGAGGTGAAGAGACTGAGGCCAATTAAAAAAAAGAAAGGACAGAAAAAGGTCTCTTAAAGTGATAAAGAGAGGAAATACATATGCTTGCAGAGTAGCTGATTGAAGCCAGATGGTTAGTTTCAAATTTAGGTTTTGGGTAGCAAGTTTGGGGTGAATTTAGGGTTTCTGTCCGTTTTACAGAACCTTCTGGCAACATGGCACCTCCCCATCTACCTAAGGGAAAAACAGTAAGGTTTTGGTCATGCGGTGAAGCTCATCAACTAGGAGTTACCTCTTCTTTCATTGTGAAAAATCCCATTCAGTTGTCAGGGAAATGGCTACAAGGTTGCGGGGAAACTGTGCTTCCATACAGTTTTCTGCGAGGGTCTGTGTGTCATAGGGCCACTCTAAGCAATGCAGAGAGACTTTTGGCCTGTGTTTGGAAAAAACAATTAAATATTTCTGAGTTATAGGAATGTATTAGTTCACTACTCCTCTACATGCAAGCAGAGTGCATCAGTCAAAAAAGATGACAGCCAGGAGAAAAATTGTGGTAATAGCTGGTTCTAAAAAAAAAATTTGTAATAGTTTTCAGTTAACTCAGGCAAATGAGGCTAATTTAAGAAGGATGTTACTACTTATAAAAGTGAAATAGTTCAGAGAGAAGTTTTAAACAAACAGAAGGTGGAAATCAGAAAGAGTTTGTGACGCATTTAAGGTTAAAAAGCTAATCTTGCAATTGCAGTTAGCAATCACAGTAATTGAGCTCATGACAAGAGACCAGATGGTGATTACAACTGGGAGAAAACACCCAAAGAAACTGATTACTAGAAGCTTGGGATTAACTCTTAACTTAAAAAATTAAAAAGAAAAAATAGTTACAGAAAAAAAGAGAGCATTTCAAAGGCATTTGTTTACATCAGGTTGATGCTAGGGAATATCCAAAATGTTTGATGCTAAAGCCACTACAGAGAATGAAAAAATGACAGAAACAGAACAGCATGAATGACTCAAAGAAAGAATTTAGAAACTTAGCACAAAAACCTCTACACAATACTCTCATAAAATAGTAAATCTCAAATTCCATAAGCCTGGAAACATATAAATAAGTTTCCCACAAATATTTTCAAGCAAGAAAATGTCACAGTCATCCTAAAATGATGAGATCAAACCCAGACACCACTGATTTACAGCTCACAGGTTGAACAGCAGACCTACCCTCAAGTGTAGAAGGTGACTGGACTTTGTCTACATGTATAAAATTTTAAGTCATTACATAAAGCCCAGATGAGCTGAAACAACTATAAACTATTTAATGCCGTCATCAAAATGGGCTTGGCAAACAGCCTGCTTACCTAAGACAGGAAGATGATTTTTTCCATCTGCAACATACAAGTTATAGATGTCGTACAAACTTGAAATAGATTTAATAGCTCAAGGCACTTCACCTTTGAAAAAAAAATCTATGGAGCTGAGTTTAAACCTGCAGAGCACACAAGTCATTGGCCATTTCTTTTCTTTTGGCTCAGTTTCAAAAGGAGTATGAACTGCCAGGTCATCTTCCAAAGCTGAAGCTATATACAGAAAAAAATTACCAATATTATCATCATATTCTCATAAAAAAAAATCAAATTGAAATAATGGAGATGCTGACCTTCAGAAAAAAGAGACATGGTAAAAGGTGTTTTACAAGGTCAACCAATTGAATCCTTCATGGCAGCAGGGAAATAAGTGACATCCCAGAACAAAGCAGATGCAGATATAGGGATGCTTGAAAACAGGTAAATAAGCGTCCTAGACAATAATTCTCATTTCCAATTCAACCTCTCTAAAAGAGACTACAAATAGAGAGTTGCTTGTCAAATCCTATTTTCATTAGGCCAAACAGTGGGATTCATATAATTTAATTTTAGCTATACAAAAGTGAGTACCCGGTCTAAGCTAGTTATTTAGGTTGCCTCTCCAGTAAGAGAAAATGAGGTACTTTGAGGGGATTCATTTTCATGTCATTCTGGGATAGTTATCTAAGATAGTAGAATTAATTGCTCTCTGGAGCAATTGATCTTCATTTATCTCTATTGGCTACAGACAGAATCTAAATATTTACCTTTGATGAGATGCTTCACTTTTAGATGGTTAAAATTTTAAACAGGAAAACTCCCACTTGTTATGTCTGGGAAAATAATCTCTGATCATGGGCCACAGTTTAGCAGGCAGGATATTGGGCAGTTTTCAGTGCAGTGTAAGTGGAAGGATAGCACTTTTACCCCCTTTCCCCCTACCATTCCTATTTCTTCAAGTGAAAGGAAAATTACATCAAAATACGAAAGCTCACATTAAATAGGAACTACAGATTCAGATTCTGATCTCTGTTTAGCACTACTGAATTGAAGGATGGTACTGAAGAACATGGATCAGACCATACAGACTTGGGTCAGCTCCTGTTCAACAGGGAACTGTGAATGGGAGCTCACGGAGAAGAACAAGCTGATGAACCAAGGTATCAGTATGGTCATAATCAAGGATGACACAGGTAGCAGCATCTGTAAAAGGTTGCCACTCAGCAAGACTGAGAATAGGTGAAACTTGCAAAAAATCATGCAATAAAATACAATTGTGCAATAGAAAATGTTGTTAAAGGGAATTGAGTCAATCTTCTTACACAAGGGGACATCTAAAACTGGAATTTTGTCTCCAAGATAGGACAAAACTAGAATAAATGGGTTTACAGCTTCACAAATTGTGCTACACTGACTCAGGAGAGATTTCCAAGTCCCTGTTATAGCCCTGGGTCTTTGAGAACCTAACTGGATGGCATTAATAACCAGGTGTGTTTGAAATTCCATGTTAAATTAAGATAAATTGTTACTTGATATGATTTTTAATACTAAATGCAGAAAGAGGAAAGAAAGTGGAAAGAGAAAGGAGAGAAAACCACCTTTTGGAGTCTCCAGAAGGACCCAGCAGCCATGTTGCACAGGCTTTTCCACCAGGTTTTTGTGACCAGGTGGGTTTTGAATGAAGCAAGGCTCCATAGGCTCTTTGGCTTTGACTAGTTGCTGAGTAACACACACAAGGTTTAATTTACATGCATCTGTATAGAAAACTCACCAGCTGTGAACACCAGTAAAATTAAAATGGTGAAGAGCAGCTATCATAAGTTTTATCATCTCCTGACCAGCACTCTCCCTGATGACTTCACTCACATAAAAAAAAGTTATTCTATCCTCAAGAGTCTTGTAAAGTTGAAGGACATTTTAAAAATAACTCACTCAGTAGGCAGAACTTTTGCCTCTAACATTGCTTTATTAAATCACAAAACACGATATATTCAGATAACATTAAGGTTCTGACCTTGGATGCACAAAAGTAAGGAAATTCAGAGGAAAGTTTGAACCTCTCTCTGTGTCTAACATCAGACTTTTGCCTACTGTTTGCATTGAGGGCTTGTGGCACCTACTGTAGCTACGAAAGATCCCCTGGTGGTTTGGTGACCCTTTCAATTTGTAGGTACAATAGATTAAGGATATGACTTTAAACTGGACATGAATTAGCTTTTTGCTTTAAGGTTGAATTCAGATCTTTAGCCAAGTTTGGAGACTTTTTGAGTTCAAATGTTCCTCTGTTTTAAAGGTATCAAGACAAAGGTAAGAAAGACCCCTTATCGACAGCATGCTGTGGTGGTTAATGCAGAAATACAGTCTATACAAGCAAACTGCATGAACACTGAAAAAGTTTCCTCTTGCTTGAGAATCAGCAGGAGGAATTTCAAGATAGAAGAAGGGATTTTTCCTTCTTACTTTAAAACAAATTCCAAAACTGGGGTTTAATATAGAATCATGGCTTAATCAAGCACTTCATTATTCTCTAACTAAATGGAAAAACACACAGGTAGATCTTTTCCTTCCCAAAGCTTCACTGGAGGACTTATGAAGGGGTTAATTCCCTAATTTAAAAAAAATATATATATTAAAAACACATTAATAATTATTCTCCCTCAGATAAAACTGTAATACCAAATGTTGTCTCTGAGTATGCCATTAGAGTGCACTCATAATTTCTTTTGTGAAATTATGGATATACTAACAGAAATTTAAAATAATAAAATCACCCATAACACCTATTTCCCAATATAAAGAGCAATGCAGAATAACATAGGATAGCAAAAAATTCTCTTACACAGTTATGAAGCTCTATGTGTGGGAGAATAGCAAAGCCTTGTTTACTTTGGTTGTGTATTTCCAATACCATCACCTTCATCACACTCTGATTCTCTCCCTGACAAGTACCTGTTTCTTTCACCTCCTGAGGTCCCACCATGCTGCTCTCTGCTTTGCCCCGTCCCCAAGCTTCCCCATGGGTCTCCCCAGGAAGAGAACATGGGGAAAGAGGGCACACATGTCCCATGTTGGCTTCATGGACTGCTTGCTGGTGAGGTAACCTGGGGGTCTCACAGTCTCCATGCGACCCCTAGACCACACATTCTGTGGCTCTTTGTGGTTTCTACCTATCTGACAAATTCAGATGAAATTAAGCAAGATGTGACAGCTCAAGCATGGGAGGGAGGCTGACTGACATACTCACAGACAGCAATCCACTGATCTTCACTGCCTTAGAAAAAAATAAGTTGTTGAAGAAGGCTTCTAAAAGAGGAAACCATCCCCTACCATCAGCTCCACACTGCCTAACTCTGTATTACTTAACACCGTGCTCCTTATGAAGTCACATGGCTTTACCTTCCCTCTCAAAGAACCTTCACACCTAGTGGCCTTCCATCCCTCCCAGCCCTGCTGCAACCCCACACTCATGTGTGTGATAAACTGCATCTCCCCTAGATGAAGAAATACATTTCCTTCCCTTGGGGTGAGCCAAGGAAAAGCTGCACAGTGCCATAGGCTGCACCAGTGGGGACACAGGTAAAACGCACTCAGTGATGAGTTTCACCCCCTTAAAGGGTGCTGCATTACTCCTTGTTCATTTCATAACTGATGCTGTTCTCATTAGTTCCACATAATAATTAGTTTATAATTACATTGTTGCTTACAAATGCTAGACAGGTGCCAGAGATTTTGTTCTAATTTTTAAACACAGGGTAATATATTAAAATTAAATGAAAGGGAAAAAAAAAAAAAAAAAAAGGAAAAGTTTAGGATCACACAGAAAGATAAGAGAAAAATAAATTGCATTTTCAGCCTAAGAACTTTTATAGTTTCCTAATAACTACAACAGGGAATGCTAGAGTAGTATCAGTACATTTAATTTAGGCTCTTGCATGCAGGTACTTCAAGATTTCAATTTTATGCTGTGTAGCATCTAAGGTCTGTCTGGGATATTCGGAAATGTGTTTCTAATTGCTTTCTTCATGCAAAAGAGATGCCATAGATTACCAACAGCAGACCTATTAATCATCAATCTAAGTGCAGCTAGTCTTCTGCATACAATATTTATAAGTATTTATATACCTCTGGCTAATGCTCACAATCAATGACTGCTTGACAAGGCATACTAGAAAGTTATCAAATGCCTGAGTCTTTCCAGGAGATTTAGTCTGTAGTTGACCTTTGTTCCAGATTATATTGGTGATAAAGATAATTTTTTTGAAGAAAATTACTTTTAAAACATTTACTTTCATGGGGAACTGAAAAAGTGAGCGATTGCATATTTCTTGTAGACACAAGGGACTTTTTATTGCTGCCTGTCTGGTCTTTCAAATCATGATCAACAACTTAATGAGCAAATATGATTTCTTGTCTTTGTAGTTTCAAAAGGTATCGCTGCAAAACAAGCTTTATGTGAGCTATGAGGTCTGTGTGGGAGGAATGCAATTACTGTATTAGTTTAATTGTGCCTCCCCACACCCTATAAGACCAAGTGGGAGTCTGATCAATTTGGAAATCAAGTCTATTCACATTTTAGATATTCCTGGTCACTGGAAAAAAATCTATTTACTTTCTAAGTTGTGCATTCATCAGCTACTGGTCAAACAACCACTAATCATTCACTTTTTCCTTTTACAATAAAGCTCAAAAATTGCTGTAATTCAGGAATGAGAAGTACAGAGTCCTTTTCCATTTCCATTGAGGTCTTTTGTTGAGAAACAGAGCCGGTATGGGAATATACTCTGGTGTTCAGCTTGCCTGCATACACATGGGGCACAGTTTTGCCCTTGTTCATATTTCGAGTTAAGTAAATTGCCAGCCTCATGCCACAGTAGGTGATAACTGCAGTGTCAACTGTTTTAGGACTGCCTCTATTTTTCAGACTTTGAAATGAAACATGGTGTGTCTGTTTTTTTAGGCATGTTGAACACCATGAGGTTTAGTTCGTGCTTTGGAAAGGGAAAATAATACCTAAAACCCCTCAAAAATAAACTGAAAACCTACACTTCCACCCATTCTCAACCCTGTCTTAATATGTTTTCAGCGGGCATCAAAATATCAAAGCACCATTCTTTTATTCAGCTTTTTTCATGTAATGCTTTCTTATGTACATGTGTTCATGTTGGAGAGAGCATCAGGACCTTCCAGAAAGGGCAAGGTCCTGTAAATGCATTTCTTGTAAACCAGTTTAATTTGTTTCAGCTTCAGCCTCTCCCATTGTGTTCACCAGCAAAATCGGTGCATACACAAATTGAGCTAAATGACAAGAGCTTTTTCCATCAAGATACACTCTTTTCAATATGTATACATTTGTTCAGCTTTGTTGCCAGGCACCTATCCACACTAATGGGATACAATTATGCCCAGAACACTTTTTTTGTAATATTTCAGAAGTACCATTTAGCACAAACCTGCTATCTTTTCCCCACATGCATGCTATTTACAATTTCAGCAGACCATTTCAATACTTGATTCAGATTTCATCTCTAGAATTAGGAAGAGAGAATATTAATCACTGAACTATTTTTGCTTGAACATGATCTAACATATTTTACCAAAAAAAAAAAGGGAATTTTCTAATGCTCTTTGAGCAATTAGATCCATTAGGTATGCGGCTTCCTTAAAGGCAATAGCTAACCTAATAGGATGGCCGTATACAATATTTTATTCAGATGACATTTTGGATTTTAGCACAGTTAGCGTTTATGAGAAGAAGCCATTGCTTAGTGAATCTTTTAAAATGATCCAAACAGACTATTTATCATGTTCAGAAGTCCCTAACTGGCTGTTTACATTTCACTTAGATTTAAGTAAGGTGACTGCTTTCTGGCCACTGAGCAATTTTTAACATACCTTTCAATAATACTTTCTCAAAAGCTATTCTGGCCCATGTGCATATAGAAAGATTGTAAACACTCTGTTGGCAAACATACGAACATAAACTTACTTTGAGAGAGAGATGTGCTAAAATTATGCTGAGGGACAGGTGAATGTTGGTTCAGAAAAACTGCCTTTTTTTGAGACTACTACCCATAAATTTTATGGGACCTATGGGCAGGGACTATCCAGAGTGAAAACCAGGCTCTTTTAATTTAGCCTGTGTGTTCTGAGGTAGTCATCGAGCTACCGGTGAAGTGCTTTTTCAATTAATTTTGAAGGCAAGGTAGGATTGATACTAGCCCTGGGTTTCCCAGATGCACTGTAGAGCCCTTATTAAATCAAAGATGTGACCTCGTCAATCTTAAGCCTGCTGAAAAAGAGCTTGTACAGAGAGGTAAGTCACTAACTGTGGCAGAGGGTCTGCACAGGACAGAGGTTCTGCCTAATATGCTAAAATGACCCAAAAGAGAAAAGGGGAGGGAGGAAATCCTGTCATTTTGGAGTTAGAGAAGAAGAGAGATCTTGATTATCAATGGTTGGAAATCAGAAGCCCCAAATTCTAGAAGGTGCTTAAGTCTGTTTGGATCTTTAGACTACAGTACAGTGCAAAACAAAGTATAAATGCCTAAAGAATGATTTAATGTGAAGTGGTACATTCCCAGCTACATTTGAGTCCTTCATTTCAGATGATATAAAGAATGACACCCTTGCTGATATTCAGAGATATTTTTGTTTAATTCAGTGGTACTGCATTTGCTGGTACCCATCAAAGGTGTGTCTTCAAAGATCAGCTTTCAAAAACACTTCAATTGCATGCATTCTTCTAAACATCTAAAATTCTTCAACTGCTTGGTTTGAGAGGAAAACCAGTACTGAATGTTAAGCTTCTGGCATTCAGTTTGTGTACTGTGTTGAAGTGTAGGACTGAGCATACTGAGCTCCCCAAAGCCCCTACTCCCCAGCCATAGTTTGGTGGGCAGAACCGTTCCCTCAGAGATGCCAGAAGGTAAGTACGATATGCAGCTGAGGACTTTGCTACCTGACTGACCAAAACTCATAATCACCGCGGGTTTCTTCCTCAGAGATCTGCAACTCAAACTGGCAGCATGATCAACTGTGGCTGCAGCTGCTCCCCAATATTGCCTGAGAGTTGGATCCACACTCTAATTTCTGCCAAAACATGATACCAGCCAGTGACCCATATCCTCAGTTGGTGCCAATCGGTACAGTGGCACCAGGTTATAGAGCAGAAAATTTGACTTTGCAACTTGCACTCTTGCAGTGTTATAAACACTGACACTCACACAGAGGGTCTTTGGCAGCAAAAAGCATATATTTCCACCCTGAAAGTTCAGAATAATCTTCTTTGAGCTGTGACTAAACAATAGACTATTCCCGTCAGTGAATCAGCTGCTGGAGGAAGACTTCGATACGTGTACAAGATACTGCATTTACATTTTGACCCATTTTAAAGTGGGCTGAGGGAGAGTGACAAGTCAGTCAGAAATCCTAATATTTTGGCAGAGTTCATTCCAGACTCCTAACAGGAAGAAAAAAAATTAGTCTAGATTTAAATATAGTAGCTTATTCTTATGTTTTATTTATGACAATAATTTAATTAGAAGTTCTTTACCTCTACTCCACTCCCTACTTCTTCTCCTGAAATATTCTGGGTATACTGCACAGAACAAAGATCATGTATACCCTCCAGAGGACAGCAGAATGAGCACTGGGCTTTCTGTTCAGAGTGAACCTTGCAATGGTTTTGGCTCAGCTTGGGAGAGTGGCTTTGAAGGTACGTTCCTAATTTTCCCCTTCCTCCACTTATATTTTCATTGCAGAGGTCTCTGGGCTGCAAACCAGATTTGGATTTTAGCCAAATCAAAAGATGTACCCCTAGGGTGCCCCTGGGATGGTCTAGCTATGAATGTGCATTGGGTCAACAGGGAGTCTGAAGGTAGTCTGAGGTTAAAGCTACCAAGGCACGCAATGCAGGCCTCGGATACCCAGGAGAAGCTGTCTCTGTAAATCTGCTTATGTCTCACACTACTGCCCTCTGATGCAGACAGGTCTTCATGTGTCCCTTTTTACATACTTTGAAGACAGAGTGAAATTTAATTATCAGGGGCCAATTGATTCTATGGATTAAACTGCAGACAGAATGCTCTAAAATCCTAGAAAGCCACCTTCAAATCCTGAGGGTTTCAACAAGACTGTGTCACAGATCTGGCTGAGTTCCCCCTGATGGAAAGAGCACTATGGCAGTGAGCCCTATGTCTTCAGCAGGGGACAGAGTGTCAGAGTGTTGTCCCCTGTGTGCTTCTCCCCCCCTTCCTCTGACCCACTAGTAACCTGCAAAGTACCTCTTTCCCAACTCTTTTGTCATACAGAATCAAATTCTGAACTAGAATTTCTTTCTGCAAAGATACTGAGATAAAGCACAGAGGGAGTCTGAAAGGGGTGCCAAGAGGCTATAAAAAAGACCACTGCAGCACCCGTGCTTCATGCAAGACTATTGACCACTGGGAAACTCATAAACACTTCTCTGCAGCTAACTTCTCTTTTTGGGATACGCACAACTATATTCATATTCCGGTCTGCTGTGCTACCACTACGAAATGGAATGCTCCCATCTTGCCCGTGGTATAAAAGAAAAGGAAAAGAAGTTCCTAGAATGCCATCACTCCAATTATTTTTTTAATTAACTTCCTGCCCCCTCCTCAAAGACATACTGATTAGCAACCATGGGAGCACAGATCCCTACTAGGAGTCCTTATTATTCAACAATATTCTTAGGAATCTACAAACTAATTTCTCAAGGGGGTAGGAGGGAAAATGGGAAACCTGTTTCCCAGTAGCAAATGGAGCAAATCTATCCTGCTGGCAGACTTATGTACACCATTTTTTGCAGTCTAATTCGACACAGACATAGAAGACCACTGGACCCATAGTGAAATTAAGAATGCTGCATTTAAAACAGTCTGTCACATAACCCCGATACACATAGAAGAGCCTCCAATTTCAAAGATAAATCACAAGTTGTACACATACAAATCTTCATTTCATCACAGCTTCTAAGGCAGATAAACTGAATTTCATATCAATCACCATGTTCTGATCTTCTAAGCCTTTCATCATTTTAACACAGCACTGAAGTAATAGTGCCAAATTTTCATTATAGTGAAGCTGAGTAGTTTGGAGTTGGTTTTGTAAAATACTCATCTCATTTATATATAAGTTTTGATCTTAAATTACAAGGTGTTCTGCTCACTTTATATTAAAGACATTGGGGACATTTTGTAACTACAAAAGGGTGAAGTAAGTGTCCTAATAAGTGCTTTATTTACAGAGAGATACTGTATGTAACCCACAAATACTCTTAAGAATGTGAATCCCTGAATTTGAAGTGCTTGTTACTTTGCAGGCTAGGTTAACCTGGGCACTGAGTAAAAAGGACAGAGAGGCATTCAGTTCTAGGTCACCACTTGCAAGACGTATCAGGGCCACTCTGTTGTGTGTTTTTGAGGCAGGATGCAGTCACCAACTGAGCTGGAAGCATTCCTTTTTCCCAATTTTCCTTGCACGTTTTCCATACTCTGAGGCTTGTAAGACAATTGACTTTAAAAAGACAAATATCCACACCTACTGTTTTCTGGAGACGGATGTGTTATCTCTCGCCTCTGGTCTCTTATCACATTGGATTGCCAGTGAAGCCTGGTGAGGGCTGAATGACTGCTGCAAGCTCCCATCTACACAGGAGCACACATCTCAGCAGGACTTTCCATTGAAAGCCACCTTCTTCCTGAAAGGAAAGCAGATGTTGATTCATTCCACGGGAGACCAATATAGTGTCCCTTACCATCTTGCTCAGTTTAGTACATTTGCATTTCCCCTCTTCTTACCACTGGATATGTCTTAGCTGCTATTTAATGTTTTGGGTTATTTAAATTGGATGAAAATCTTATTTATTTAGGTTTATTCCCACTCTGTTTTTACACTTATTCTGAGTTGCGGTTTCAAAGGTATCCTTATCCCTCATTGTTTAGTTTAGTCTGTTTTTCTTTTTCCTTAAAGGCTCCATCTTGTCCCAAGACCAAATATTTGTCAACTTTTTTTTTTTTTTAAGCAAACACAGGAATACAAATGTGGACCCTAACCCTAAAATCTTGTAATCTAATTGCATCAGCACATTCTGTTTCCCTCCCAGCATCACCTTTTTCAGAAACTATGCCTCTGTGTGCAAAGCTGCAATCTCCAGAGGACCCTATGGTGTGCTGTCTCATAATTGACACTGCATCAGCCCTCTTCATTCATATGCGCATATATTTTCAAAGGACAGACTGAAAAAGGCCACTAGTGAGGTCAGACAAAAGTAAGAAAGAAAATATCTTGTTATCTTGAAAAGGGCTTGCATGGTGCAGTTGTATCATTTCTTACTTGGCCACATAATGGTAGATTCCCCCTCAGGTAAAAACAAATTGAAAGGAAATGGAAAATAACCTATAATTTCTCTTTCTCCACAAACATTCCACACTACCCTAAACCACACAAAGCTAATGGAGTTTATAAGGTGAGGGACTTAGTAAGAGGGAGGGCTTATAAGAAGTTAATGAGGATTTCAATCAAATAAATAACAGCCTTTGTACATACCCTCAACCAAAGTCACTCAGGAATATTTAGTTTGGGTAAACTCTCTTCTAGCCCTTCTTATGTGTGTACATATGCATACACTTATTTTTATTTCTCCTCTTCTTACTGAAAGGGACTGCCCACACAGGCTGAAAAGCTAGATAAGGAGTAGCTCTGATCTCCAGATGGAACAAAATAAATAATTTAGCTAGGAACAAGTCAAGAAAAACTTGCTAGAAGTGGACTGAGTGATACCAGGGCTTCCCACTGGAATAGAAATGACTCCCCTAGGAGGTGGCTGTGCATACTTTTGAGAGACAGCCTATTCCCATTCAGGAGTCTGCTTATGCTCCAGCTTGAGAAATCCCAGCCTTTTTAGATTTTCTTCATAAGGCAATTTCTTCATCCCTCAGTCTGGTTGCCCTTCCCACTATCTTTTCTATATCCACTGTGTCTTTCTTAAACTGTGGAGAGCTGAATCACATAAAGTACTCAAAAAATGCATCAAGATATCATATAGGAACAAAATAGTCCTTTCTGGTTTGCTCTCAATGCAATCCTAATGATGCCCAACACTGTACTGACTTTTTGGGTGCCACCACATCCAGGCAGTGATTTTAGAGGACTGTCAAGGACAACTCCAAGGCCTCTTCCCTGAGTTGTGACTACCAGTTAAATGCTCAGCATTGCACAAGCACAATTTAGATTACCTCTGTCTAACTGTATCACCCTGCATTTATCACAGTGAAGCTCATCTGTTACTTTTTTCACTCCCTGAGTTTTGTGGGGAACACTTTCTGGAGTTCCCCACCATCAGCACAGTATTTGACCAACCAAAAAGAACAACCCCTAGCATCATCTGCAGATTTGGAGATATCACTACTCATTCTCCAGTCAGTCATCGAGGTCTGTACAGACTTATTTGCCTACCAATTGCAATACCTTGCATTTTTGCCAGTCTTTTCAGAGATTCACTGGGGGTTGTATTAGTCCCATAGTTGTGGGACCTTCTCCATGTCCTAATTTAATTATTCTTCTGTGCTTTGAGTTAACAGTGCCAGAAGCCCAGCAACATCCCTTCAAGAAGGGTATCCTCAGTAACACGGGTGGAAGTTCACACTGTTTCAGCTTCTCCCTTATTAAGACAATTAACAACAAAGTGAGATCTGGCCTAGCTGAGGTGTATCAGTCTAACTCACTCTCCAGAGATGAGTTCCATTCCCACCACCACTATCACCTTTCTCAAAGCGCCATCCAAACTGGCTTGTTTGTGGTATGTTGTTCACTACACTTAGCACTTAAGCATATGCAAGTCTTCCATCTGTGGGTTGTTTTCATTTGAGAAAGATTTCCCAACAAATATCAGCAGGGGCTAAGGCAAATGTATAAAGGGCTTGAACCAGAAATGCACTACTGCAACCTGCAATTTCTTGGTCGTCTAACAATACTTTGTAATAAATCTGCCAAATACCGTGAGACAGATGACGAGAAAATATAGTGCCTGTATTTAGGAAGGGGTTAGCCAGCAGGAGGGAAGGAATGTGGATAACCACAGTCCTTGAATTTTGACTTCAGTGGTATGTAAAGCTTCAGAACAGCTTTCAAGGGAAAAGATAATTAAAGACACGGAGATCAAATGAAAATGGCATAAAATACAGCACGGGCTTAACAAAAGTAGATTGTACCAGATTAACCTCATACATTTCTTTGACAAGATAACCTACGTTCTAGACAAAGGACATGTGATTGATCCCATCTGTCTTAACTGTAGTGAAGTTTATGATAATACATGGGGAATTATTAGTAAAACAGGAAGAGATGGAGATTAGCAGAGAAATTGTGAGGATGAGAAGCTGTCTCAAGTCAGACATGAAGTGTACTTTTTGAAAGAGAAGTTTATGGTAGAAAGGAGATCAGAAATGAGGTTCCTCAAGAATCAGCTTTGATCTTACTTTATATTACTTTATAAAAGTCAGCAATGATCAAGGAAGAAATATTAGGAAAACACTGATGAAAAAAGAGAATAACTTGGAAATGGAAACTGTTTTCAGTCCAGGGGAAAAACAGACAACAGTACACAAAGAAATGGGTAACATTGAAGACAGGTTAAAAAAAACAGGAAGAAATCTGAAAGTACAAACTGAAGGATCTCAATCTTTGGGACTAACAGCAAGAAATTCTCTCATAGACTGAATATTCTTCACTGGAAAATGGCTAAGGAGAAGAAGGACTTGTTTCCACTTGTTGATTTGTAGGAAGGTTGTGGGCCACTAATATGAGGGTGTTGTGAGAAAAGCAAACGCCATGCTGGCACTCATAAACAAGAGCTGCTTCTGTAGAGGTAGGGAAGGCTGATTTCTATTTGGAGAAATAAAATTTCAAATGGAAGAGGTATAAGAAAGAATTACAGGGATAATCAAAGGTGTGAACTTCTTTCTGGTGAAAACTCTCATAAAAACTTGAGATAGGAAGACTGAAAGGAGAGTGATTGTTATACACTAAATTATTTGGGCTAAAATCAGAGTTCACCCAGAAATTAATGAGTACAAGTTTTAAATTGGATTACTTGGACTTGAAAAATGTGGACTCAGATGAGTTTTTTGGTAGGAATAAGAGGGACAAAAGAACCTGGTTTTAACATACAGTCTTAAGGTCAAGGAAATCACGCAATACAGTCCTTGCACTAGCCCTGGATGGCACTCAACTATGAAATCTCCTTTCCAGTCTCGTATGTTACCTTTAGCAGACGCAGTAATCCAGATCTGCCATTTAGAAAGAGCACTTAGAGGAAAAATTCTGCAGAGTAGTAGCTTATTTGCTGGAGGTATGGGGTTTTTAGCCAACAGAATCTAATTTGACAGATAATCTTGACTATCAGGAAAGGCCAGTGATTTTCTCTTTGTAGTGACCACCTCTTGCATGAACAGTCCAAAGGAGGAGCAGCAGTGCCAGCCCACACAGGGCCATGCCGTGACCTGTTGCCATCACCCACCTTGGTACACAAACCCTTAACCCTGTCAGGAAGGGAAGAGTCTATGAGAGCAGCAGTGGGGGCGGACACATATTTGCTTCTGCTAAGAGGTTTCCTCCTGTTTTACATTCACAGCATCTCTATGCAGCTGGCAAAAACAAGCTTGAGGCACAGGCTATGACCACGTCCTGTGGTAGATTTAATTGCAGGAAGTTGCAGGAAGTGTGAAGCACTCCAGCGGGACTGCTCCAATCCTGCCAGGAACTGGGGGTATGTGTACTCCAGTTTAATCAACACCAGCAAAGCGTGCTTCCCATGCTGCCATTTTTTATGTAGACATATCCTCCAAAGCTAATAATCCTTTCTATCCAGAGGGTTCCATATATAGAAATACGCTGCAGTTTAATTTGTACTTGATACTGCATGAGAACAAGCAGAGAGCTGAGCGCTAGCCTCTGTGGGTTTCTGTATCCTAATATAGAGACATTTCATTACTTTGGTCCAATTTATTGGGGTCTTTCTCAGTCCACTGATGGGTCTGCGTTATTCACGTACATGAAACCAGTAGGAACGATATATTAGCCAAAGACTGTTTATGATTCACTGAGAGGAGATTGCCCAATTGAGACAGCGCTCAAGTGCTTCCCGGTCAAAGCACCACTGCAATTGTAGATGCAGAGAGAGTGGTTTTTTTCCCATCTCTTTTTTAATCCTCTCTCAATTCTTTAATGACCCAACTGGTTATATAAACATAGAAAAATGTCTCAGCAAAAGTACTTCAGGGAGGCTTAACAGATCTGGGAAGTATTGTTCCACAGATATCATCATTGTTATTGATACAGGCAGCTGTAGCTGAGCTGTGATTTGAATTTGACAAAAAAACATGTGAAATAGAAAGGCCATAAATGAAAATGGTTAGGCTTTCAGGATCAGGGTGGAATATGAGAACTAATAGAGCACCATTTCTTTTGCAGAATTAAACAATTTTGTGGGAGATGGCTCTGTTTGACAGAGATCAAACTCATTTAGGATGACAAAATTCAATGATTTTCTAACCTCACATCATAAATCTATCCTTCCCTAGCCCATGCATGTTACTTCAAAATAAGCTTTAGCAGCTGCTTCCTGGAGGGAAATACTGGAACACAGGAGAGCAGACTGTAGATAACAGACATCTGCTATCCACTTTTTAAATGGTGTGTGAGGACCCAGGCCTCCCCAGTGCAGCCCCATTCCCATCAAGAAGCACTAGCCCAAATCCACAGGGCATTACAACTGCTTTGTACCACATAAACAACATAAAGCATCAGGCTGGGCATATCACCTGAGAAACAAACATAGCCTGCCATTTTCATGGTCAAAAAGTGAGGATTGCAGCCAGAAATATTTCCTTTGAGTTGTGGCACAAGTCTCACTAGAACAGTTGAAATTCATCACCCTTGAACTGGAATCCTAGAATTGCTTTCACCTCAAAACCAAGATCTGAACACTAACCTACAGCCACTACAGCAGTGCCATTTTGAACTCTCTCTAGTGCAAGGTGACAGCACCGGCTGCCTTTTGGAAGCAAATTATCCATCAGGGCCTTCCTTATTACATGAATATAAATTTGGAGACTAACTTGAACCCATGGATCTTTGCACATTTCTTTCTTATTTTATTTTAAGCTGCAAGCCTGAGATTTTCTGCCTTTGCTATACCATGGCAAATGGGGAACAGACCTCTGTTTCCTGCCATTAGTATCCAAAAAAAAATATGGTAGACTCAGTTGTCAACGGCAACAGCGGTATCATTGTTTAGCCTCTAATTAATAGCATAGAGTAAGTGCAATTATCAGTAAGCTTATGTTTCCACAAATAGCAATTCTGGTTCCTTTCTGCACAAATACACAGCGTACAACCCTAATCCAACTGCCAGAATGGTGCTTACCTGTAAAGTTTGCAGCAGGTTACTCCCAACTGTAATGCTCAAGACACGTACTAATGATAGATGAAAAGGACTTCCACACACTGAAATTATTTTTAGATGGGTTTCATTAAAGTTGTAGATTTCCACAAGGCAAATGTTGAGGCTTTTTGTCTCTGCTCTATTATATTCTCAGTTTGGCTAGGCAATCCCATGAGGCTATTTTTGTAGCAGCAGCACCTGAAGTTATGTTCCTGCTGCAAACTGCCTCTGAGGAAGCTTTTCTTTCCATTGAAGAAAGAAAGACCACTCCACTATGCTACTTGCACTAGGTAAGTCAAGTCAGCCAACTGGAATATCTTGCTATGTTGCTCTTCTTGTTCACTGTATGTTATATGTTTCCTGTAGGTCTTGAGAAGCCTGAGTTCCCATGTTAAAATCCAAGCCACCTGAGCTGGCTGACACAACGAACAACATCCTCATTCTTTGTACTTGGAGACAGAGTGACTGCTTTCACTTGAATATTTAGCCAAACTGCATCTACATTTGTCCGCCCTTTGCATTGCCTCCCTTTCCCATTTCCCTGCTTGCACAAGTAAGGAATTTTAGGATCATAGGAAAGAGTGTTTTAGCAACAACTTACACTGGTCTGCAGATTATACTTCCCTAATGCTTCCTTACTCCACCAGCAGCAGAATACCCTTGAAAAGCTTCCTTACCCTGCCTTGCTCTTGCAGAATATTTATGAATAAGATGATGCAAATACTTTCCCTGAGTATATTGTATGAGTCATTTAAGGCAAGGATGAGCAGGTTTTCTTTGTGGAAACAAAACCAGTTCACATTCTGTTTCTTTGTTTTCTTTCAGAGGGAGGAAAAGTTCAGGCTGTGACCATACTGGGAGGAGTGAGACCTTTGAAGGATGTCTACTTGTAGCCAAAGATTCCTCTGTTCAACCAGGCAAGAAACAGAAAGGATTTCCCAAACTTTCTGTTTCCCTCTGGACAAGCAATCACAACATACAATTCTAACATCTGAAACTCCACCTTAAAACCAGCAAAAATTTTTGACCTTCAACTCTGTCTCAAAGGCTGCTGCATTGCTCGAATAGAAACTCACTTTCCATTTCCAACCTATATTTATCCATGGCCCTCTTACACCTGTTCCCTTTTGCACCAGCATTGTCCTCTACCTTAAATACCTCTTTTCCTCTGTAGAGTTTACCCCTCTAATGTATTTATAGATAGCAATCACATCCTATTCACAGCCTTCTCTCTGTTCATCGTAATCATGCTAAGCATTTATATAGCATTTTTTATGTCTGAAGTTCTGCACAGACATTATGAGTTTCTCCTCACCAAGAAGATGGGTAGATAAGCAATATGAGAGTTTTCATTTTTTCATTTTTGGCTTTTTGTGCGTGTGTGGGATGAGATCATTCAGGCAGAAAGCTGAAGCTGTCACACTACAGAGAAACATTGCTGTACAGCCAGGAGAAGAGTCAGAATTCAAAAGCACCAAACAGCATCCCAGGAAACAGCCTGCACCAAGGTCTATTTCAGCTTGGTTCTGCTTTATACCAGTTTCCACTCGTAGACATAGGTGTTTCATAATAGTCCATGATCTGACCTACTAAAGAAGTGACACTTCAGTATGAACAATGTTATTATATTTGCTAGTAACACATAAAAGAAAATAAACTTATAATATATATTCTTTTTGTATAACATTTCAATACTCTGGCTGCACTATTGCTCACCAATCCAAGGGTCACAGCTGAGCATTCTTTATTCTGAAAATCTTGAAGGATTTTAAGTTCAGAAATCTTTAAATGGAACGATAATGGCCTTGTATCTCCAAAAGGAGAGGAATGTATCTGGAGATACTGAAAGAATATACATTAAAAAGTAATGAAGAAATGAGATATATCTGATTGCTTCCAAGAAAATCTTTCAAACAGCATAAAGCCTACATGAAAATCTAGCAGGATCTCTGGCTAGTTTTCAGATACATGGCAGGGAACATGTAAATCTTTAGCGCTCAAAGGGCTGAAAAAAGAAAACAAGGAATCTGATCTTATGCACACAAAAGACAAAAGCTGAGCTTTCTTATTCAAAAAGATATCCAATTCGTGTAAACACAACCCAGTGAGCTTTCATTCAATAAGAGCCCAAGCAAAATCAAAGTCTTAGACATCAATTCCACAGTAAAAGGAAATATCAGATAATGGGTATCTTTGTATCTGATTAAAAAAAAAAAACAAAAAAAAACCAAAACAAAACAAAAAAAACCCAAAGAAACAAAAAAAACCAAAGAAAAAACAACAACAACAACAAAAAACCCCAAACCCAAAAGCAAAAAAAAAAAACAAAACAACCCAAAGACAAAAATTAAATCAATGAGTGTCTCTCTGCTAATGAAATTCCATTTCACACTCCAAATGGAGTACAATGGGCAAGTTCCATTGCCTCCTCATGACCACTGTAAAGACACAGAAAAATTTGGCTATGTCAACAAAAATGCTGATCACAAGCATCACTGTGGGTGTATTAATATTTTCTCCTTCCTCTTTTTCCAAAAATGATAGTTGGTGGCAGGGAAGAGAGAAAGGTTTTAAATTGGAAAAGATGCAATATTGCAAATATAAGTTACAGCATGGTTTTAAACACAAAGAAGACCTGATAGATTACTATCTCACTTGAGATTTGCATCTTCTGAGCACCACCAGAGCATCAACTTTTAACAATTATAGGTAACCCCAAAGTGACTACTAACGACCAGAATAGGCTAATTGATTTCAAATATATTTGGGCTTCAGGAACAAGCACAGGTCTTAAAAGAGGGTCTTCCTCCCTGCTTTATTCCCCAGTCTCAGGAGCACCCCAGCATACCCAAGTCAGACCCTGCGGCAAGGCCTGAACATCCTCAGGATTCCCTTGCACTCAAGCACAGGAGAAAGTAACCCAAATGCTAAACTAGTGACAGCAATGACTATGTCTACATGTCGTACCAGCAGACTCTCATGCAAATCCAAACAAGAAAATCCCTGAAACAGACCAAAAAATAAATCTGTTGTCAACAGAAGGACCTAGACTTACCAGCCTGGTAGCATAAAAACTTCTTTACTAACCAGTCATCAAACCAACAAAAGATAATGTAATATAAGCTGTTAAGTGATAAGGACGTTATCAAATAGCAAATAGTAGAAAAGGACTGTATGATTCAAGTCAACTTACATTAAAGGTGGGACAATCACAGCTCATAATTGCAGTCTGGTTATTTAGAGCAGGTCAGCTTTAAAACCTGCTTATTAAAGTCAATTAAACTGAAGAGCTCAAGGATCTAAATGACCAGACATAAAAGCCACTCCAACTCAAATAACAAAATAAAATCTGCTATGTGCATTCTAATTGCAGAGAAAGGAAAGACTTTACAGACCACGCTGGCCAGAAATCTGCATTAAAAATGATAGTGAAGATGTCCACAAGAAAGAGGTAAAGACTGACCAGTAAACCACCTCTTAACTTTATACTAAGACAAAAGCAATCAATAGATTGCTATTAAAATGGAAGGATGTTTTTATTGCAGTCCTGAAACTTTGTCCTCCATCCAACACCATTCAATATTTTCATTACTGATGCAGATGATGGAATACATCATATGTTTATTAAGTTTATAGACAGCTAAAGCTCTGAGAACACTGGAGGACAGGACTACAGTTCAAATTGCATTGGCAAATTGGATAAATATCTTGCAAAAAAATGGGATTCAGTTCAAGTGGGAGGACAAGCATGAAGTACAACACTTAGGCAGGGGTAATCATTTTGCACAAATACAAGATAAGGAACAACTGGTTAAGTAGCAATTCAGCATAAAAGCTTATGAGGATTATAGGAGATTATAAAATAAGTGCAGTTCAGCAGTGTGGGACTAAAACAAGACAGACACACACACACACACACTATACCACAATATATAAGCAGGAGGATAGCCTGTGAAATGTATGAAGTAGTACTTTCTCAGTGCTGTAAATCTTTGCTTTAGTATTGTGTCTACTTTAAATACTTTAAGAAAAATGTCTACCAGGGTACAAGGAGAAACAATTGGAATGGTCAGAGGTTTAACATATCTGACCTACACAGAAAGAATGAACAAAAAAATGGAGAGAAGGTATGATGACAGTTACTGGAGGGATATATAAAGGATAAATCAAGAACTGGCATAACGCAAGTGGAAATTGTTCAAAGGAAAATTAAATGTACAATAAACATTCTTTAGCTTGATACATAAATAGTAAAGAAAAGAGCAAGGTTGTTAGACACCGAAGATGGGCTTGATATTAAACATAATCTTGGTATGGCCTATAAACTGAACAAGCACTGGTCATGGTTTTGACTGGGGTGGGCTTGACTTTCTTGCTAGCAGTTGGTATAGTGGTATGTTTTGAATTGGGGCTGAACATGATAGCATACTGGTGTATTTGGTTGTTGAGAAAAGGCTCTGAAGGTGTTTTTCACTCCTCACACTGCCCTACCAATGGGCAGGCAGGGGGTGCACAAAAAGCTGGGAAGAGACACAACTGGGACAGCTGACTCCAACTGACCAAAGGGGTATTCCAGACCATATGAAGTTATGCTTAGAAATATAAAGCTGGGGTAAGAAGAAGGAAAAGGGGTATATTCAGAGTTATGGCATTTTGTTTTCCCTAGTAACCTTCACATGTGATGGAGCCCTGCTTTCCTGGAGATGGCTGAACATCTGCCTGCCGTGGGAAGCAGTGAATTAATTCCTTGTTTTGCTTTGAGTGCATGTTCGGCTTTTGCTTTACCTATTCAACTGTTTTTGTCTCAACCCATGAGGTTTTTTCTCACTTTTATTCTTGTAATTCTCTCCCTGATCCCAGCTGGGGGGAGTGAGTGAGCAGCTGCATGGTCCTAATTGCTGGCTGGAGTTGCACCACAACAGCTCTTTAGTGTATTTTCATTAAAGACAACAATACAGAATACTCAGATGATGTGGAATAAAGGCACAAAAGTAGTGTCACTATAGAACAGAGGCTAAAGTGAGGTGGAACAAAAAGTCAAAGGACATTAATTCATGCAATTAATGTGTCCAAATCTGTCCAAAAACTCTAGAACTGTCATATGAAATATACTGTGATAGTGAGAGTGCATACACTACCTGCACTTAAGGAATAGTAAAAAATAATAGCAGTAAATTCCAGTGACATACTTGAATCCATGTTGAAAGAAGGAATAATCGGAGAAACAGAAATACAGTAAAATAAAAATCAAAGTAGATTAGTCTGAAACACATTGGACTAACCTAACAACTTTCTTTCTACAGTATATTTGGGCTTTAGAAGAATGTGCTGTAACACTGCAGGGGAAACGACCTAGACAATATGACTTAATACCAGCTACTTAGCAAACGGCTGAAAGGAAGTAAATAAAGGTATTCTCAAAGACTGATTTCATAGCCAGTCTTATTCATTGTTATTTATGTTAGTAGACACAGGAAAAAAAAAGTATGAAAGCGCTTAAGTAATATGCTAAGATCAAGCTTGCAAGCATTGCCATACAATGAAACACTAATAATTAAAAGGATGTTGGAGAAAAGAGGTGAAATACTGCAGTGGAGGGCAGTAGTAGTAAGGGATGGATGGGAAATGCAGGCAGAGAATGGAAGAGCATCAGTGTGAGAAGAAAGATATGAATGAGCCATTTTATCACAGGTGATATTGAGTAAAGGTAATGGCACAAGACACAGGGCATGGGGAAATGCTGAAATGTCCTTTGGAGCCATATGGACAACTCTGGTGATATGTATTCCAAAGAAAATGATGAATTTAAGCTATTTAAACTGAAGCAGGTGCACAGAACAGTTTCTAGGATGATCAGGTAAATGGAAAGCTTATCTGAGAAGAAGAGAAACTGTCTAACAAATGAAGGCAGAGAGGGAATATAATTGTCCTCTATAAACATATCAAAGAGGTAAACACCAGGGAAAGAGAAGAGCTATTTAAGCTAAAGGCCAGCACTGGCACAAGAACAAAAAGCTAGAAGCTGGACATAAATAAGGTTAGTCTAGGAGCATGATTTCTAACCATCAGAGGAATGAAATTCTGGAGAAGCTCTAAGGAACAGGAAATCTAGCTATTTTACAGTGAAGTTTTATTGGTTTGTGGAGGTAACTTGTAAGGTGGCTGCCTGGGACTGCAGGGGGATTTAATTCAGCGAGACAGAGAAATCCTTTCAATCCTGTATCTCATAAAAAATAGAGAGGTCTCTCTAGAGTAGGCTGAACATGCATGTATAAATCAGGTGTGCTCATCACAGAAGGGTCTCTTGTAACATGCATAGCGCAGGACACAAACAAGCATCCTGAGGGGTCCTTCAGAACTCTGCTGTGATAATAAAACAAATATGAGAAAAAATAAACACGGAATAATAATTGTCAAAACCCCTACTCTATAAGCTTTCCAAAGCACTGGAGTAACATACGTTGGTGACACTTCACATCAGTTTGTGTGTGCTTTTGGCCCATTTTTATTGCTCAAACAACTTAATGAAAAACATTGCCCAAAATAACATAAAATATTATGAAAGTTTCTGGTTAAATATCTACTAAATGCTATAAAAATATCAAATAATTAAAAATATCTTTACAAATTATTTTATTGAATAATAATTTTGATAAAGTTTGGCAAAATAGTCCATTAAATTTGCAGTAAAATGATTGAGATACAATTCATTGGAAGCAAAAAAATCTGTAAAAGCTATCAGTTTATTAGTTGTCATATGATCTTTTTGACAAAAATTATATTTTAATGAGAAATTGACACATATTTTCTACTCATCATTTTGCCAAGGAGAATAACTTTAAGTTCTGTACTACATTACAAATGGAGACATGAAGAAAGGAAGTTAATTTGTTCAAAGGGAAAGCAGTGCTTAATAAAGTACCAGACCTAAAGCTTCCAGACTTCAAACCCCACCTTTGTATAACAAATAATTTCTCTGAAAATACATGAATAATTTCTCTGAAAATACATGAATAACAGTGAACTGTGAACTGTGCTGTGAACTGTGAACAGTGAACAGCAAATACATGAAAAACAGTGAACTATTTTTCCTATCTGTGCAAAAAAAGTGCAGTATATTATACGTTTTCCAAAACTATATATCTTTTAAAAGTTCTTTTTCTTCAAAAATAAACTCCATTTTCCAAGGACTGACATAGGCCTGGTTATGACTGTGAGAAAGGCTGTGAAATTCAGTTTCACTTTGAGACAGAGCTCAAGCAAACCCTAAAATTCACAGTGAAAATAACGTCTGCACAACAAATCTGTATAAGAGTCCAGGAATTTCAAGAATACTAGTCAAGTTGCGTTAAAAGGTAAAATTTACTCCAGGACAGAAGGATGACAGAAGATCAATGAATCACTTAAGTTCTCAAAATAGAACCCAAGTAAGACTTAAGTGGAAATGGAGATCGCTTCTACCTGCCTGCACAGGGGAGGAGACTCTTACTGTAAAGGCTTTCACAATGCACTCCATGTGCTGCTGGGTGGGTGTTCCACAGCGGGGCAAGCTCAATGTGACACCTAGCCACGTTTCACTTGGTTTCAGGCAGGAGTCAGCAGACAGAATGCAGTTCTTTGCCGAAATTAGCTAAGGTATGTTTAAGACCTTCTTCTGGCCTGTCAGAAGATGCCAAAGCATCAGCCAGCGTCGTTTGAGTTTGTGGCTTATAATAAACCCACAGCTGACAAAATCCTAATATTTATTTAGTATGGTTTCTTTATTGCCACTCATGTGACAAAAAAAAGTAAAAAAATAAAAAAAATAAAATTGAAAACCCTCAATGGGCCACGCTCTCAATAGTGGTAGGACACTGGATTTAAGGGAGCTTTAATGCTATAGCACTTGTCGACAGCGTGTTGTTTCATTTAAATGCTACCATAAAAAAGAAAAGCAAATTACGCTATCAGACAACCATTCTCCAGTGTATTGCAGCCAGTACACAAGAAAGGGAAAACTTTCATTTGCAGGACCGAAGCAGGAATCTGGAGAACCAAGGATGTCTGTAGTAGAGGGAATCAGATAGTATCAATTACTCATGTCCCTACCAATCATGAGGGAGGTACCTTCAGTGCATAAACTGGAGCTATGTTACTATCCAAGCTTAAAATCCCTAGAAAGGACAACTCTGGCTTTCTGAGACCAGGTCAGATTTTCCAACAACCAGGATGACATAAAAGTGAGTGAGGACAAATGTTACATTCATAAAGTAACAACTCTAAAAGAGCAGTTGTTTTTTTTTTGTTTTTTTTTTTTTTCCCATAAGCAAACTTACTGATGGCAGCAGAGAGAATTCTACTCAAGGCTGTCCACACTAAAATGAAGATAAACACTGTACAGACAGCTCAATGGGCTTGGAAATAAGTCAGGACACTTAAACACTAATCTTGTCCTTACGACAAAGAAGGAGGATCTGTAAGAGACATCTATGAAATCACAATGCTGTGGAGGAGGAGGAAAGGGATTGTTCTTACACGGTAGAGATAGGAGGCAGCCATGGTAATAATCAGATAGCAGGTCTAAAAAAAAAATAAAGATGATTTTTTTCACTCAGAACAACTGAATGGCAGAAGTTACAGTGACACTACTTTTACAAGGTCATTTCATGGAAATTCATGGAGAATGGGTTTGTCATTTGCCACGATGCAAAATCCAGTTTCAGATGTGTGTAATCTGGGAAGTTACAGATGTGGTGATCGGGGATATGGTGTAGGGAAGAACTTCATAGAGTGGGGTTGCTGGTTGGACGATGATTCCAAGGGTCTTTTCCAACCTGAATGATTCTATTTGATGATTCTGTAAGGATATACCAGGATTTTCACCTGGTAATTACCCAGTTGATAAATTTTCTTTAAGCAGTCACTGCTGGCAGCTGCATATTGAGCCTCCGGTCATATCTAATAGAGCTCTTTGCCCCGGTGTGCTAAAGGATCAATTTATCCTTGAGGCTCTGCTTCACCTTCTGTCCTTTCCTTGTCCTGTTGACTCAGCAAGGAAGGTTTTAAGGTCAAAGACAGTCTCCTACCATGGACTATCAGTACCTGACAGGCTGGAATGTTAATCTCATTTAGGAATTATGAATACTGCCAATAAAATTTGAAGATAATAATTGGAAATTCTTTCTTTGTTATTATCTTATTTTGCTTGCACAGTAAATGGGCACTCTCTACCAAGCAAAACTTCTGAAAAAGAGTATTTAATTGTTTATTGCACTTCATACTTTCCCTTGTGCCTCACTGCTGAAAATTATGCCTATTCCCCTTCAGATAGATACTGCCTATCTATGTTCAAAATGGCCATTATTGAGAAATTCCTCAGCTCTGATCTTCCTTGGGATCCTGATTTCCCATGTAATCTTGATTGCCAAATCAGATAATTCCTCCAATGCCTCCAAAAATCCTCTCTAACAATAACAAAGAATACATGTTTGATATACCCAGAATGCAGCCAGAAACATTAAGTTTCATAGGACCAATTTCCAATTTCCAAGTGCAAAAGGAATTTTATGGGCTTGGATACTTACTGCAATAAGTCTTTTTTACTTGCTTTTTGATCCCTAAAAACTACAAGCCGAGATCTGAAAGAAATGCAAAACTTGTAAAATTCCAGTTAGAAAGACCATAATTGATCAGCTTCTGTGGCTATTGTTGGTCTTCGAAAGTCTTCAGAAGTTCCTGTTATGAAACATTTTGGTACCACAGAATAGCTTGTGTTCTCACCTTCTGCACATAGGTCCAGGGATAGGCACAAGACAGAAATTTGAGCAAAGCATTTCAACCTCAGTCATACTTTTCTTGCTTTGGAGTTTCAATCACAGAATTAATGTTGTTTGTAGTAGCTTTTCATGCTTTAATAGTCTAAGGGCTCCAGCCACTAGAACTAGGTCAAATATACACAAAACCTTTCAAATCCAGAACTCAATGGACCAAAAACTCCAACTTAGTTCAAAGTGTTAACATCTCTCCATAATTCACTTTGCTGTCCTTTTGTAAAACCCTGCCACTGATGTAGCCATAAAAAGATGCATATATAAGTGCAGCTTAATGGACTTCCAGAAATTAAGTCATTTAACAAAAAGAAACCCCAGACAAGTACTTTACATTACACAGTTATGACTTAGTTTGCTAATTAAAACAGATAATAAATATGTTCACATGAAAGGCATCCCATATGATTTCCTGTCTCAACTCAGTGACTTCTATTATTTCACTGCTCTAAAGCAAAATCATATTTATCACAATTAATTATCCAGATAATTCCTTGAAATGGTCCTTTCATTTAATTATCCTCTAACTCAGGGTCTTCCATAACTAACAAGAAGAAGCGAGCTCAAGAAACAGACAATAACTTGTATACTCTCAAAGCTGCACAGCTACAAGGCTTTGATAAAGAAATATTATACTTTATAACTGAGTGCCTCAAGAAGAGGCCCACTGTGCAAGCATTTCAAAGCTGTCATTTCCAGTAGTCTTTGCGTATTTGTTTCAATACTTCTTAATCACTGATTTTACTGGCAGTTGCTTTCTTTTATTTGATGCTGCATTCTCTGCCTACCCTTACCCACAAATTTTCTATATAGATAAGATAGATTTATAGACCCCAGATACTGTGTAAGGCACAGAATGTATCATTTTAGTCTGATTAATGGGTTTGTGCACCACATTAAAAACATCTTGCTTGGCTCCTGCTTCTATTACCTTAGTCAGTCCCTTTATATATGTTAATCTTGCCCATCGTATCACATTTGTCTCAGGGTGACTATTTTCTTCACTCATACTCTTTCCTCTGCTTTGCTTCTCACAAGCCTCTCTCTCAAAATGCACTGGGAAGTCTGTGCTACACATGGTCTAGTCTGCTGTGCTCTTACCACTGCTGGGAGATGCCAACAGGGATGCAGATGTAACCTCCTCAAAGAATGGACAGAAACCGTATCTCAGATCAAGGCTCCAGAGAGAGACATCAAGCAGCGCACATTAACCAGCAGAAAACTTGCAGGACACCTTGACACAGGGCAGAGTAAAGAAAGTGGGATGGAGATCATGGAGGACATTTTAGGCCACCTGGTGCAAGCATAGATGCACAAAAAAACTCTCAAGGCACTACTAGAGCAGTGCCAGCTAAACCACTGCCAAAATTCTTCAGGC
Organism: Pedionomus torquatus; assembly: GCA_013398155.1. Taxonomy (NCBI): domain Eukaryota; kingdom Metazoa; phylum Chordata; class Aves; order Charadriiformes; family Pedionomidae; genus Pedionomus; species Pedionomus torquatus. The sequence continues at coordinate 384,065 of VZRU01004537.1, read as the reverse complement.
TCGTCATGTGGCACATAAAACCTGGCACAGACAAGTCTCAGATCCCAGAGTATCCAGTAATAAACTAATAAAAAATTAGTCTTGAAAGATCTATAGATGTCTATTCTGTCACTTTGTACCCCTCCAAGTACTCCAAAACAGCAGTTTTGCCTCATTCTTATTTCTTCCCTAAAGTAGAGATGCTCATGTTGGCTTTCAGCCTGAATTGTAACACAAGGGTAAATCTTTCCTAGATATTTGAGATTCCTACAAGCACAGACAAGAGGAAAGTTTTACCTTTCTTATTGAAATGTAATGTATCAAGTGATTTTATCAGCCTAGAACTTCCTGGTTGGAACCAGAAGCCCGTATATTTATTTGAAAGACTCCTGGGATACTGCTGGCTCAAACAGTATAGATCAAACCGCCACCCCATATGCATCCATGGCCTCATGATGATTTTACCCTTCACTTGCAAGATACTAAGACCCACCGGAGTGTAAATTAACTCCATCAATGCTGTTCCAATATCCTGCATGCTGTGCCACTGTCTTACGCTTAAAAATCAATGGCACAAAAGGCTGCCACCAGGAGTAAGCTGGTGTGCCCCAGGGAGTCTGCCGTGAAAATCCAGCACTAGTCAATTAAATCCTGTTAGTTCACTGCTTCGGTTTACAGCAACAGCGCTGTTGATACAAAACCAAAAGGAGCCACGTTGCTTTGTGCTCTGCAGTAAAGAGCAGCAATAGCAGGGGGTGAGGGTTGACGGAAGTAGGATGAAGTTGTACAGAACAGAAAAGTTACTGTCAAGTTCATAAGAGCTGAAGCAGCATTAGAGAGGATATTTTTGCCAATTTTACAGTAAAGAATGGGTGCTTTGATTGCTTTCTGCTTTTTACAGGTTGTCTTAACTTTCCTCAGGGTGCTAAGGAATAGGGTTATTTGCAAAGTGTAAGAAGTCAGAGATAGCGCAGTAATCTTTTGCGATTAGTATGCTTTTTGCTGGACCAGACTTCTAGTGAATATTTTCAGGTACAGCATCATTGTGTCAAGTATAATAGTGTCTTGCTGTTCGATTGTGCTCCAGCTCAGCGCAAGATCCTTTGTGGGCCCGAAGCAATATTCCCTTAGTCTTCCTACAAGAACTCCCTCTAGCTGCTGGAAAGAAAAGTGAAACCTGTGGTAAAATGAGGGAGATTCTTCAGGGAAAGACAAGCATTCATACAATTCATACAATCATAGAATGTTTAGAGTTGGAAGGGGCCTCAGAGATCATCGAGTTCCAACCCCCCTGCCATGGGCAGGGACACCTCCCACTAGACCAGGTTGCTCAAAGCCCCATCCAGCCTGGCCTTGAACACCTCCAGAGATGGGGCATCCACAGCTTCTCTGGACAACCTGTTCCAGTGCCTCACCACCCTCACAGGAAAGAATTTCTTCCTAATATCCAATCTAAATCTCCTCTCTTCCAGTTTAAAACCATTACCCCTTGTCCTATCACTACGCTTCCTGACAAAGAGTCCCTCTCCAGCTCTCCTGTAGCTCGCTTCAGATACTGGAAGGCTGCTAGAAGGTCTCCCCGGAGCCTTCTTTTCAGGCTGAACAGCCCCAGCTTTTTCAGCCTGTCCTCATAGGAGAAGTGCTCCAACCCTCTAATCATCTTCATGGCCCTCCTCTGGATCCATTCTAACAGTTCCACGTCCTTTCTCTGTTGAGGACTCCAGAGCTGGACACAGGACTCCACGTGGGGCCTCACAAGCACAGAATAGAGGGGCAGAATCACCTCCTGTGACCTGCTGGTTACGCTTCTTTTGATGCAGCCCAGGACACGGTTGGCTTTCTGGGCTGCCAGCGCACACTGCCAGCTCATGTTGAGCTTCTAATGCATGAGTACTCCCAAGTCCTTCTCCTCAGGGCTGCTCTCCAGCCATTCTCTGCCCAACCTGTATTTGTGCCTGGGATTGCCAAGTCCCAGGTGCAGGACCTGGCACTTGGCTTGACTGAACTTCATGCCATTTGCATTAGCCCACCTCTCAAGCCTGTCCAGGTCCCTCTGGATGTCATCCCTTTCCTCCAGTGTGTCGACTACTCCACCAAGCTTGGTGTCATCAGCAAACTTGCTGAGGGTACATTCTATCCCACTATCCATGTCTCCGACAAAGATGTTAAATAGTACTGGTCCCAGTACTGACCCTTGTGGGACACCACTCGTCACCAGCTGCCACTTGGACATTGCGCCATTGACCACAATCCTTTAAGTGCAGCCATCCAGCCAGTTCCTTATCCACCAAGTGGTCCATCCATCAAACTCATGATTTTCCAATTTGGAGACTAGGATGTCATGAGGGACAGTGTTGAATGCTTTGCATAAATCCAGGTAGATTACATCCATTGCTCTGCCTCTATCCACCAAGTTTGTGGCAGTATCATAGAAGGCCAACAGATTTGTCAGGCAGGATTTACCTTTGGTGAAGCCATGTTGCCTGTCTCCAATCACCTCCCTATTTTCCATGTGTCTTAGCAGAGACTCCAGCAGGATCTGCTCCATGATCTTGCCAGGTACAGAGATGAGACTGACTGGCCTATAGTTTCCTGGTGTATCTAGTATTCCTGACAGGACAGGAAAAAAAGAAGACCCACCAACAAATTAACAGAAGATCTTGATGAATACCATACCAGCCTGCTACTAGCTCCAAAAGGGACAGAGATCACTTGTATTTCAGGCTACCAAGGACAGTCAGATCTCCATCTTCTTCTGCAAGGCATCAAGGACATTGCAAGAGTCATAACAACCACCAGTGCTGAATTGCCATAATCTCCTCATTTGTTACGGTCACAAAGGAGATAGAAGGAGTTTGCTAGCAAGACAGCCCACATCAAATGAAGACCCTAAGGAGACCAAAAGCCACTGTGTTGAGAAGTGCCATCACCTATCCCCATCCCAGGTAAGAGATATTAAAGAGCAGCTGAGATATCTGAAATGCCAGAGCCTATCTCCTCTCTTCTGGGCAATAACTGTCCAAGAAGAGTCAGAGGGATAGTCAAAGTTGACCAGGGTTTAGGAAATGGATCAGTTGACAGGAAGAAGGAAAAATGAGGATGAAAAACACAAAAGCTCCATCCCATAGCCCAAGGCTTCGGCCCATCATGATGAGGCACAGCAGCACCAGGGCTAAGAAAGCCCACAGCAGAGGTGGCTGGCTGGATGCCTTCCGCAGCAATCACTGGAGAGTCCTCCTGGAGCTGAGCCAACACATGTGCCTCCCAACCTCACCTGCAGCATGAGCCAGTGCCAACTGCTGGCTCCATGTGTTTCCTGTGTTTTCCCAGCACTTCACCATCCACTGAAAGGGTGGTGCCTCCACAGAGGTGGCAACAAATCCCACCCTACATCAGTACACCTTTAATTACTTGGACCGAGCCAGGAAAACCTCCACCTGCCTCAAAGCTCAGGGTTGCATTCCCTGTGAGTCAGCACCACTCCAGCCTGAGCTGGGTAAAGCTGTGGTGGGTGTATTGCGTTTTTTAGGTCCAGCTGTAGAAAGCATGATGTTCAGCTGGTTTTCTTTCTCAGCTTGGGGAGTTCTGGTAGTAACTTCTTGCAGAAGCTCCTCCACCTCCACCACCAGCTACTTCTTATCAGCTCTCTTGTAGCTCAGTAGCATTTAACAAGCTGTTCTCAGCCAGCCGCACTATGGACATTTCTAAGTCTTGCTTAACATAGTAAGATTAATTAACACTTTGGCAGATATGTGGCAAGAAGTCCCTTGCCAGCACATGCTAGAAAATACACCAGACCTCCATAGATATCAACCAGTGCCATAAACATCTACCAATGACCACACTGCAATATATCAAAAGATGTTGTCTCTTTCCCCTGCTATTAAGTCATGGCATCTTCTGACTTAGAGCATGGTAGTAACAGGCATACATTCAGAACCATAACCTGCTTAATCTGCTTTCCAGTACGGTTACTAATTGGAGCTCAAGTCAGACAAGGAACAATTCTTGATCATTGTCTTTGATTAATTCAATAAGACAACTCAAGGAAAAACTGAAAGACGAATATTTCACCTTCGTATCAAGGCTTTCACAAGTACTCTGCATTTTCCACACACCTGGATACTTGTGCAAAAACATAGACTACAGCAATATTTCATGGGACAGTACCCTACTAAATTTCTTAGCCAGGTTTCCAAATTTAATTCTTGACCTACAGGGAGTCACTATAATTCCTGGCTCCAAGGAACTTGGTATCTACAGATGAGAAAATTCATGTCCAGTAATTCCATAATACGAGCCATTGTTGCTCTTACATGCTTAAAACACATTTGCTCCTAGAATTAACTACATACGAGTTTCTAAAACTCGTGACCAGCTAACCTGAAGACTTGCTGGGCAAGGCTTTATCACACTTCTAAAGCAATTCAGTGAGGTCAGTTATTTGTCACTTCAAGAAAGTTGATGACAAATATAATCATAAGATGTCCATATGTTCCTGTGGCAGACAGTATTACTCATTCCCAGCAGAGAATGGTTTTTTTTCTCCCTCAAAAAACAAAGAGAAAGTAACTGCAAAGGTCTTTTAGCTGAAGCAAGATCTTTTTCACTGCATAGAAACAGCTAATGTTTCTGCAAGATTTCTACAACAGGAACAAGGGGAACTATAGATAAGAAACCTTGTACTAAGACCATCTTTTTATTGCATTTTCAGCCGCCTATGTACTGAGTTGACTACAAGGTCCTCCATCAGCATCCCTGCCTACTCATATCACCTCGTTTCTTCAGTACAGCATTAGAATGGCTGGCCAGAGGCAACCTTGTTATGTTTAGCAAAGCTTTGCACGCCGGTAGGCAGTTATTAATGTAATGCCATTGGGAGTAGTGCTGTGGTACAGCTCACATACAGCAACACTCAGAAACAGCTCTGAGGCTTAGACAGGTGCAGGGCACACTTCCCTCCTGGGACACAGGAGCTGCAGAAAGCACACTACATGAGTCCTCCAAAATCTTCATTAGCTCTCTATTCATCTCAGGAGCCATCTCAGGATGTACACGGTTTTCTGTAAAGCTCTCAAACATTTGCGTGTGAGCTCTCCTTTGTATCAGAGAGAGTCATCAGACTTGAGAGCCTGGAAGTTGCCTGTGGGGGTCTTGCAGGAGGAGCTTAATTTGGAGCCTTCTCTTATAAAACTTTCAGCTGTTGAGCAGGTTCTTCAGGTCACAAGGCATATTAAGAAACCTTCCATACATTTTCACCTGGGAGGATGAGCCTCTCAGCAATGCTGGGTGACCAGCCACTTCGCGCACTGCTATGATGAAAAACTTTTCTCCATAATCTGCATGCATTCTAAAAACCCAAATATAAATAGAGAAATCATACCACATGCATAAGAAATAAGATTTGTGCTCATTTTAATTTTTATTTTCATAAGGAAGATTACTTCATCACAATGAATTAATGTGCTAATAAATTTTCCCTTAAGGCATGTATGTTTCCTTGATAGAAATAGTTACTGAAACTATACTGAAATCATAGTTTAAGGCCCACCCCACAACATGTGTGCGGCCCTGATTTTTTATTGAATGGTCTGACTTTTGTACATTTGTAAAATTGACATACTGTGGATTTAATTTAGATGCTTTGTTAGTTCAGTGGCAATGAAACCATGGACGTCACACAAGGTTTGCATAATTTTGGTCATTGTAGCACTTGCTGTTCCTATAAAACTAACCAGTGCAGCAACTGCCCACTTTAGTGCAAACACCTTTGAGGAACACTTGCTATCAGGCTGTAGAGACAAAAGATGTTTTCTCCTTTGTCAGTGAAAATGAGAGAGGTAGGATGTATGGAGATTTGCAAGGTGGAAAGGAAAAATTGCTGTTAATTCTTTCCCCAAATAAAGGGATTTATTTGTTTCTTTTCTTTGTCTTTACATGTGGTTCTGGGTTAGTCATTTACTCTCCCTTGAATTTTATTTCTGACTTTGTGAAATGGTAAATCTAAAGCTGAATCATAAATCTAAAACTCTTCCCTTCTTACCTCAGAGGGCTGAGGGGAAGATGACCCCAATCATGTGTATTCAGAACAGCACTCTCTGTACCAAGCTGTGAACGACTGAGTTCAGGTAACGAGAAGAGAAAAATTGCTTTAATGCAGTCTGGTCCAGATGCATGCCAGCTTAATCCAGCTGACCTAGCAAGGCATACTTTTTGGAATACTAAGAGCAAGAGGACCCTTTAGCTTTTGCAGAAATAAAGAGAAAAATCAGCATTGAACACTTAATAAATTCCAACCTTCTGCAGTTATTTACTATTCTAAGCATAGTGAGGTGTCTCACGGTGTGTCATAGGTACAACGGTAGCAAAGGCGGAAGATGCTTATCCTCCTTTACAAGGTTCACATTTCTATCAATAGACAAACATGTAAAAAGCACAAAAAAGGTTCACTTTCCATAAGGGAGTACCACTGGATCAAAGACCTCCTGGCAAGACCCGTCATTATTGTCTGATCTCAGTTTACACTATATGTACATAGATGTGGGCACAAAGGAGTTGCTCTCCAACCAGGGGTCTGTTTGCAGGAATGACTGAGAGAGAGCTAACACATAGGTTGATTCTCTTTCTCAGAGTAGTGGAACCAAGTAGCAGATTAACTGAGATCTGTCAGGAATTCAGCACACCTGCAAATCTCAACAGAAAAAAGGGAATATGATTTCTTTGAACTCTGCAACCCTCTTTGACTTGGTTTTGAAACAAACTGTATCTCCCTACCACATCCAAAGTGTTCCCTTTGAAATAATGATAGAAAAAGGTGCCCTACCATGGCTAATTTAACATCTGTAAATTCCATGGCTTGCAGTGTGGTGCTGTACGATGGACAAAATGCCTAGTCCAAATCAAGTTCCGGTAGTGCATTTGGATACAAGCTTAAAAACATTCACTGACTATTTATTCCCCTGTCATTCTGACTACATGCTCATCCATGATTCCTAAGGCACTAAATTTAATCAGAAACACTGACACAAGAAACACTGAAACAAACACTGAGACATGTTCACGTTGTGTTCAAAATAATTTCATTAATTTTCACATCAGAAACAGCATGCACCTTATTTTTCAAGTTTGTTTAACCTATCTCCCCCTGATTTCAGTGGACGCAAGAGCTTTAGGCAAATAATTTAGAATTAAGAATTCAGAATAAGTCTCAATAAGTAAATCCATACTGACCTCACAGAAGCATTGCCATTTACCTTTGGTGAAGGTAGCTCAGCTGCAGATTCTTTCAGAAACTGTTGAAGTTCCCCAAATACTGGCCATCCTTCTGCAGTACACCTGTGCCTTATCAAGGGCTTACTATCTCAAATACTTCAGCCATACTTATCTTAGCTACACCAAAGGTTCAAGTCCAGTTTGACTAAGGAACTGTTCTTTTGTTCAATGCATACTTCGATGGTTTGCTTTCTGGTGAATAAGTGATGTGAAAAATACAGCTTAACAGTAAGAAATCTGTTTCTTGGGAGCTGCGAGTTTAGCCAGCTATGAGGATGACAAAGTAGAAATGGTCCTTCTTGATAGTCCTGATCAAAATTATAAACTTCAGCACCTTCTGATGCATTTCCCCATCTGTCTTAAAAGTTCAAGACTATTAGTTTCAAGTGTTTCTGATGTTCCGCCTACTGCTTGCTAGACTTTTATTCTAGCAATAGTTTGACCTATTGTCTCTAATTTTTCTCCCGGCTTCTTGCAATCTCAAGCAGAAGTGTTCTGACACATTGTACATTACAGCCCATCAGACATGAACTGTGTCCAGTGTTCACTTATAACTTTGCTGTTAAATCCAGTAAATCCTGGACCTCCTGCTGTTGTGAAAGTTGACAAGTTATCTTGTGCCATCTGGAAGATGTGAAATGCACTAAAAATAATAACAGTAATAATAATCTTTAATGGATCCAGATTCATTTTAATTACTTTTCCTCCAGCTTCTGTTGTCTTTGAACTCACCTCCTTCAGAAAACCTTCAACATATCCTAGCTAACAGACTTTAGCTAGGATAAACTTTTTGAGTTGTCATTGTCCCATCTCAAGGCACACCGGTAGCTGCTCTGTCCATGCAGCTGACACAGCTGCCCAGATGTGCAGCCAAAGTGATCATGAAGGGCTGGATCCTACCACGAGGAGCTAGCAGCAGCAGCTGTCCACAGCAGTCCTGCTAGACTTAATTTGAACCCCATGATCAAACATATATTACAAAACTGCCTCTGTTGGAAGAAAAGTAGATTGCAATCTTCTTATTCTTTTGAAACTATTTCAAGGCCCCTTTGAAGATGTTTAACCATTGATATTCAACAAAATGAGGGAAGAGCAAATTTGAGGAGGCCCCATACCTGTGAAAGCCTGCAGAGAAATTTTTCATTTAATTACTTTTTTTTGTCAAAAATGCCACCTCATGTTTTCATCGTGGCTCTCTTATTTGTTTTCTTTAGACTTTTCATGATTGAGAAAAATAGCCGATCTCTGACCAGAACCAAACAAACAGGCTAAAAGACAATTCTGAGTGTTACAAGGAAAAGCTGGAAAACTGGTATTCAGGTGAACGGTTTGAATAACAACAGAAGGCGGTTTAGTTGGTTGAGCTGCCAAATTAACAAATCCAGGGTTCCTACAGACCCATTCTCACACAAGCTCCAACTGGAGCATTTCCCACATTTGTGACATCTTTCTCCCTACTTCTTCCCCTGACCCATTCACTCCCTGGAGTTTAATTAGTTGAGCTCAAACTGAGCCTTTCCATCTACTCCTTTTGCTACGCAAATGGCAGAAATTTAAATACCCCAACACCTCTGTGAAACCTGATTGATAAATTGTTATGGAGGAAAGGCTAAACAGCAGCACAAAATATTACTTACCCAGAGCATGACCATACTGCCTTCCTCTCCTTTGAAAAGCAAGCTAAAAAAGGGGGCTGCTCCTTTTGTTTTCAGCATTATGAGTGCCTGTGTCTAACTCAGAGTGGATGAGGCTGGCATTCAAATGCAGCATTTTGAAAAACGCAAGGAAAAAATCAAAGGCTCTCCTAGTGTCTCTGAGTAAGAAAGGAAGATTTTGGGTGAAAAGGGATGCATGCCTGTTCAGCTGGGTAAATGAAACAATTAACTTTTAGTCTTCAGCTATCTTTTAAATTGGTCATTAGACAGTTCATCTGTGTACACTAGCAATGGAAAAAAAAAAACATCCGAAGTACGTCACAAGCAGATGTGTGTGCCACTCAGCAGTAACTCCTCGTGGACTTCTGAGACATGATCTCAGGAGTGGAGTCAGGGAGGAAGTATATTGATCGATCAGGGAGGCCTAAATGCTGAAATAGGTCCTTCTATGTTTTTCAGAGCTGCAGATGAGTTGTTTGGATTACAAAATCCCAGTCAGAGTAAACGGTGCAAGTAACTCCTTTGCATGTGCTGCAGCAACACAGAAATGGCTGTTGCTTTCCACGCTGAGAAGTACACTGAGAAGCGTGCTCATGAACAAAAGCATACAAATTTCACAGCTGCACACAGGACTACCTGGCCCACCTCCTGAAGCCACGTGTCTCCTCCAGAGCACACCTGAAAAGATAATGTTGTTCCATAATACATTCACGATAAGCAGCTGCTAGGCGATCTTGTTTCTGCCATTCTCTTGCTAGCTCCTTGCCCTAAGCATGAACGCACACGTTACTTTGCCTGCCTTCCACTCCAGCAGCTATTTTATAAATTCTTCACTGTGCATTAGCCTATTGGTTTATTTATTAGAAGTCAAGAATACATTTACAACATCCCTCTCTATGAAGTATTCTTTTAAGAGAGCTTCCATCCTAATTAAGTTAAATGTGATAATGACACCCTGTTGATGGAATTGAAGTTAATGATAATGATGCCATACATTTACTTGCAAGCACCTACTCAGTTAAATGAATGGGTCTATTGTTTGAACAGCACTATGTCCTACAGCCTGGGAAGTGCAGAAGAAAAAAAAATAATGTTACAATACAGTTGCTTTGCAGGACAACAAATAGGTTTGAAATTAACTACTTCAGCTTAGATGAACATGTGTCAAATCAATTACACTGTCCTGGTACACAGAGATACTTACTAGTGGAAATACTGTGATTTCTAAAACTGGAATAATGAAAAATTGATGCCTTTTTAATCAAATGAACACACACTTGCTCTGTCCAGAATATTTATATTTGAACTACCATGGGCATTTGGAAAAAAATATGTCTTCTGAGAATGTTTGAAAATCAATAATCCTCTCCAACCTTTGCTGGTCAGATATGAGATCTTTTTTTCAGACTGGAAATGTGCACTTAAGACTGAGTGCAGAACAACCTGAGTGAAATCACAATTCTTCATTGATTTTACACGCCAAGACTTCCTTGTCTCTTTCTCCAAACATGCTCCCACCAATACAACGCTCTTTTCCTGCTGTATACCAAGATTCACCTTTCTGAAAATATCTGCCTCTGGTTTAAAACAAGAGGAGAGTCTGGGGGGTGTTTTTCTTTCAAATTACAATGTACCTGCAGTAATGTCTGAACAAATGATATGGTTGATCTTTTTCACCTGCAACAATTGGGTGTTTCTTCTATAACAGCTTTCTCTTTTGTTCTTGCTTCCATGATTAAAGAAATATTAAAAATATCCATCTTCTCAAAAATAATTTTCTTGAGCGTGGAATCTCACAGTTGCACTTACATATGCTACTATACTTGAAAGTCTGCTTTAGCGCTTGGGATTCAGCAACTAGTTGTTGTGGTAGCTACACCGCGGGATACTTTCTTTGCTCCTTCTCAGAAAGGTCATTTCTCTGAGATGAAGACCATATTGTCCCCTGCAAGCTGTTGCTATAAGCAGCTGTCTCAAGATTGCCTTTCTCAAAATACCACTGCCTAAGCGAAGGCTGCACTTTCTCACCTATTATTATGATGGGTGCAGCCCCACGTGCACCTCTTATCCTCCAGCAGCTCTGCCCCCTCACATCATCGGCTTGGGGTTGGCGCTCTCGCCCCAGCCCAGGCTTGACAGATCCCACTGGGGAAAGCAGCTCAGTCCACCGACCAGACAGCTCAAGTCCTCCCCGTTCACTACGGCTACACCAGATGGTTCAGTATCAACCATGTAAACAAGTGATCTCAGCTAACCGCATGGGAGTAATAACCTTCTCCAATGGCACAACTGAGTCTACAGAATGGGTCAACATGCGCTGACAACCACTGGCTCTCCCATATTTTTATTTCTGCCCACTTCCTGCCCCTCTGCAGTTGGTTAAAAGCGAGTTTTTGAGTGTAGTCAGCTCTTCTGGTTTCACACACGATTTTGCAAGACTGCCCAAATGATCTTGTGACTAAATCACAGGCCAATATGCAGTAGCCCACATATATATGCAATTACTTTCTGGTCCTAAGATAAACTATGCTTTATCATCCAGTCCTACAAGCTCTTATGCACATCCTTAGCATGACACCCATGAGCATTTCCATTAAAACCAACACAACTATTCATATGTGGAAAATTAAAGCACATCCATATGTGCTTGCCAGATTTTGGCCTGTTTCTGCTGCCATTTCATGTCTATGGAGCCCCTATGACTTGGCATATTTAGAAAACATCTGCTGTAGTTAACAGAGACCATACTCCTATTTTTCCCCTCTTTCTTTTTTATGTTCTCCCTCAAAGACATGACAGCATTGAGTGTAAATGGAAGCAATATGCTGTATATATGCAGAACCTAATAGATTCCGTCTCAGACTGATATGTATGTGAAACTGAACCAATATATCTTTAAACCCATAAGATCTGCAGATGTCATTTATAGCCTTGTAAATTACAAACTTTTACTGTCTTATTTTTACAGTTGATGATTGTAAAATATAAAATTGTGCATTATCACTGTGTAATAGCACAAGCTTTAGAAACATAGTGCTACAGAAGGGAGCATATATTGAAAGCCAGAGTATTCAAGGGAGCCTTATAATGCAATTTTAAGCTCTACAGCTGACTGTATAATAAAACTGTAAAGCCAGATATGAAACAATGTTTGCTAATAACAGGAAAGTGAAAACTGCATTGAATTCCTGGGACTTCAGAAGCCAGCAAGAAAAAGCAGATGCATAGAGGGCATTTAATTAAGGATAAAGACTGTTGGAGTCATGCTGGGGCATCTGGTCACCCTACATTAAACCAAACACTACTGTGAATAATAAAGTATGTAAGGATGATATAAAAATAACTTAAAGGCAGCATTGCAAGCTGACAGGAACAAGGAATTCTTGAGTTAAGGTCCCCACTCCCCCTTTTAAATCACCCTCCTGTGGCTGAAACGCGTTGGAGCCCCTCTCAGAGACACTATTTCTCTCTAATGGCCAGGGCAAGAATACAGATCCAAATGACCAGAAAAGGCTTCCAAAACATGTAATTTTGCAGCAACCAAATGGGATTGCACCTTGTTCTTTAGTGGCTCAAGCCCAGCACACTTCACAGCAGTGTTTCCTGCTCATAGCTTTTCCAACACGGCAAGTGTGGCACACGTTGCCTTTCATACTCCAAGCCCTCTGGTGCCTGGTGTATGATCTTATACCTTCTGCCTTATCACAGCCCAGTGGTCTCCTGAGCATACCTACATTGCACGCACCAGCCAGGAGTAATTCAAGCATGTGATGGGAGACAACAGTGCTCACAGTTTTAAAAGTTACAGTCTTCATAGTGTTCCCCAGTGCTAAACACTTCACTGCAGAGCTTTGAGGCTTTTATTACTGCCACTGTTTTCTGGCAACAAGCCCCAGAGGAGGAAGGAAAGGAGGGAGGAAAGGAGAGAGGGAGGGAGATGGATGCACAAAGAATATAAAACAGCAATAAACCCCTAAAACTTCCCTGGCTTTTAGCTAACTTTTAGTGTCCCATTATAAAGAATTTTGATCCCATATATCAAGCTCTTAATGGGTCAAAGTCTCAAAGATACTCTCTTCCTTAAAATGTTGTAGGAGAGAAGACAAGAGTAGGAGTAGCTGACAAGAGAGCCACAGCTCAAGTCCCCTGAGGGGCAGGCTGAGTTGGGGAGTGAAGCGAGTGTGTCAGCCATAAGAGGCATAGCTATAGGGAGCCAGGCTGCATTAGTTCCCATGCTCAGAGCCCTGTTACTCTGTATACTGCCAAACCAGAAGTGATTTTGTAAGAAGCTGCTTGCAATTTCTCCTCAGTGCTATCAAGTTCAACCACTCTGCCATCCAAAGGGGATCCCTGAAAGGCCACATGATATACAAGAGTTTATTCATAACAAAATATCAAGGAGAGACAATATCAATTGTTCATTATTGGCTACTTTGAGGGTATATCCTAATTTTTGCTCACTGCAATAAAAACATCACAACCAAGGGTCAGGCCTCCTCCCTTCAGCTCATCAAAAGAGGGCACTCCTGAACTGTGACTATCTTTTCCCAGATCTGCTAAAAAATGCTTTGCAAATTATGCTGAGACACCAGGGACCCCCAGAGGTTTGCAGCTTGCCCAAATTGCAGGACACGGTGCCATCGTACTCAGAGCAGAAATGGGGATGAGAGCCCAACAAAGTAATTTCAGAGATGCTGCTCTTGCCTAGACCCCCTTGAGCAGATTCTTATTTCTGCCTGGAATCATGTGCAAGATCAAAATATCATTTTATCGCTGGGCATGGGAGAAATTACAGCTTTTACTAACCTCACATTTATGGCAAAAATTAAAAACAGAGAAAAGAAAAGAAAGGGAGAAAAATTAGCAGGTGGTGATCTATGCAATTGTAAGTTTGGTATTGGCTCACTTTCTAAGTAATACCTATGGGAATCTCTTTTTTTTTTTTTTTTATTTGCCTTCTGTTTTCAGAGTTTGGCTTGATCATACTTTCTCTGCAGCAATGCTCAGAAACTTACTCATTTCCAACATCTGGAGTAACATGTGAAAACTTGGGCACTATGTGACGTGCTTTAAAAACATCATTTCACATGTGTGCACGTTTCTTTCACAACAGCTCCTTCCTCCACTACCTCTCTCTCGCCATCACTAATCTGTTCTGGAAGACTGGTCCTCAAAATTATTATTTTTTTTAAATACATCATCCACACGGCAGGTGAATAAAAAAATTAGCAGAATTTCAGTGAAGAGACAGAGGCAATGGCATGAAGTGTTCTGAAGAGATAAGAGATCAAAAAAGGTTTCATTCCCATATGCCTTAAAGGTCTATTCATATATATAATAGGTTCCTCATACCCTGGAATTACTTTGCATGGGAGCTCAGCATGTGCACATTTTTATCAGCTGGCTTCTGAAAGCACATGCCTTTGGGAGGGACAACCACCTCGGCAGCCTGGAGACAACGGCAGGAGAGCTGGGCAGCCAGAGCCACCTGCTGCTGCTGCTGCTGCTGGGAGCAGAAAGCCCAGTCTCCCCCCCAGCNATTACCATTACCCTGACCAGAGCACTTCCCTTTCTCTCACGGGAGCCCTCCTTAAACAGCAGGTCCCCCAGCAGGACCAGGAAGGAGGATATGGAGTCAGTAGGAATATAGCAATTACCCTGTGTGAGAAGGGGTTTTGTTCTGCTCTTCTGTCAGCAGTGGTGCTTCAGATCAGTTTGAGAGGAGTGCGATACGACTGTCTCACAGCATCCTCTCCAAAGCGTTCTCTGAATAAGAAGGCTGAAAGGGAGAAGAAAAAAGAACACAGTAATGATTTCAAATATCTGCTACCTTTCCTTGACAACCGCTATCTTACTTTATGGCCATCCCATCCCTCTTGGTGTCCTCTCCCTTCTAAAAAGCCATGGCTCGTGGGATGTCGCATCTCAGGCGGTCGTAAATTCATTTAAACTAACGCACAGCCCCTAAATGCTGGTTGGAAAGCAACCTACCAGACACTATAGATGAAATACTGGATTTACTGAAGTCAGCAGAAGACCTTCACTGAGTCACTGGGTTGCCATTTGGGTGCCTCAGCAGTGCTAAGCCAAGTCCTCCCGTTTTGAGCACACCCATGAGCGCAAGCGTCTCCACATGTCTGTTCACCATTACCAGCCACTGAACTTTTCCTTTTTGTTAATTTGAACCTTCAGTTAAAAGTGGCGAGTACTGGCTACACACATATCATTAAAAAAATCCCACCTTAATATTTTTGTGATAGAGAAAAGGATTGAAAACCTCAGATAACCGTGTTCCTTAAGTTCAGAAACCAGAAAAAAAAAAAAAGAACAAATACATTAAAATTTTTAAGCAAGTCTCAGTGGGTTTAGAGAGGTCTGGCTCATGATTTTTTAGCATCTCAGTTTGATAATATTGCCCAAAAAGCACAATGCTGATGTCAACATTTTACAAATATTCATGAGAGAAATAAAAACAAGAAACAGTATATATAATGTTTGAGCTTAAAAATAAAAAAAGCAAAACCACATACTTGAAGGATAAAATACTCCTGCTCTAATTGCAAGCTGGTTAAATGAAGGGTGACCAAGATGCTGTCATAATGTGACTGTGAGTAAGGCAAATGTAGCACATGCAAACAGTCTGAGTAATGGGAGAGATCAGAAAGAGTAATTGGTATTGTCCAAGGCACTAGTAACAGATCCTGGATGTACAATCAGAGCAGCTCCTGTAGGGGAATATCTGGAACATGTGCACATATATCAGGAATATCTGAGTTTAAGGAAGCATTGCAGACATGAAAATCTGCACTAAAATGAGACTTCTTAAACAGGTTGGTGCAAGGAAATACCAGTATTAACACACTCAGCCTTAACTCTGCCTCCATATAACAATCTCGTAGCACATAAATAACAAGGAAAAAGGTACTTACAACAGAACTGCAAGACACAAATGGTCTTGCCCTGGAAGCAAAATCCCCTTGTCCTTTTTTCCCCCATACATCTGGGGTTTTTATCCTAGCCTGGAACTTCAGATTTGAAATGACTGCTTTAATCTCTCTCTTCTGCCCACCATCCCTTCTGCAGACCCACTCTGGCCTCAACTGCTCTCTGCTGGTTTGACTCCTCTGGCTTTGGTGAGCTGGCATCAGAGCAACGACAGTGGGAATTTAATTTGGCTGTCTGTCCTTCAGTCCTGACCCGCAATCCTATAGCTGTGTCGGCTTTCCAGGACTGATGGGAATAAAAAGTAGCTGAGAACTTATTTTTATGACTGAAGTCAGCAGATACGACTACATACAGAGGCAGCAGATGTGTCGAGTAAGAGCATTTTCAAATGGTAACTTCTCAAAGTGGGATTTTACTGTAAGTTATACAGCATGCCAGTTTTGTGATCTCTCAGCCCTGAGACTGTCCCTGTAATATTAATTATATACTTCCCAAAGTGCTATCCTTAACATTTTTCTCAGTGCTAGCAGAAGTAGTAAGAAAGGGCCAGTACCTTCCAATAAATATAAACTTTGTCTTACTTCCAAGGTAATCTAATTCATACAGATGCATTTCAAGGTCTGTCAAAGTTATTCAGGCTCATTCCACAGCAACCCGGACACTCTCTGCCCTGGAGTTTTAACAAGACATACTGTGGAAACAAATCCAGAAATAGGTGAATTTTGTTATTTGGTCCGCAGAACTGGTAATATGAGATATCGCTGGATCAAACTGTGATATTTATTAAGTAAATAATTCAACAAATGAAAAACACAAAGAAGATGCCAAAAGCAAAGAATGAGAATCCAGTCACTGCAATGAACATTCAGAATTACTCAAACTGAATAAATAAACCGTTCTTGCATATATGGTTATAACTAAGTTTTAGCAGCAATAGGTTTTACTGCTCTTCGGGCTTAGAACTAAAAGCACTTGCAAGGCTCTGTGGTCAACATTATTCAGGGGAGTGCTAAATAAAAATCATCACAGCAGCACTCTTCGGCATTCAAATACCTGAGCTGTGAATAATATTATGCTGGCACACGTTGGTCCTTGCATTTGCCTGTATCAACAGTGCGACTGTCAGCAGATGCTACCCCAAATACATTGTTAATTATGCAACCCAGGAGACCCAACCGCAGCACAAGGGGCTTAGAAATTTGAACAAGTTCATCCTAACCCAGAAACAGGCCCCCTCTGGTGTGCAGAGAATGACACTTAATCTTTTCCTAGCAGGTTTCCATCCCTCACTTGGTAACATCTGTCCTCGGGGATCTACGAGGTTAAGTATTGTAAAGCAAAACCTTGTGTAAAATTCAAACACCACTGCCCCTAAAATACAAACTTCTCCTGGATTCCATGTTGCCAGACTTTCAGGAACCTAACCCTAATGAGGATCTTCCCACCAGCCACAGCAGCACCAGACTGACAGCACCCTGCCACATACCCAAGCCAGGTGGCTGCCCCAGACCCAGGGCAGGGGCAGGCATCAGCAGCTTCTGGAGAGCAGGAGAGGGGCTGGATCTCACAGGGTAGAAACCTTGGAGGGTGCTGGGATGAGGGGCATAGAATCGTTAGAGTTGGAAGGGACCTCAAAGATCATCAAGTTCCAACCCCCCTGCCATGGGCAGGGACACCTCCTACTAGAGCAGGTTGCTCAAAGCCCCATCCAGCCTGGCCTTAAACATTTCCAGGGATGGGGCACAGCTTCTACGGGCAACCTGTTCCGGTGCCTCAACACCCTCACAGGAAAGAATTTCTGTCTAGTATCTAATCTAAATCTCCCCTATTCCAATTTAAAGCCATTACCCCTCATCCTATCACTCCACTTCCCAACAAAGAGTCCTTCTCCAGCTCTCCTGTAGGCTCCCTTCAGATACTGGAATGCTGCTATAAGGTCTCCCCAGAGCATCCCAGCTCCCCTTTGCCCCATGGTACATGGAGAGGGGAACTATCAAAGAAAAATTAAAAAAAAAATTCCCAGAGAGGATTAGAACACTGCTGGATGTTGGGAACTTTCACAGATAAGGCACTATATGCACATGTGGTCCCAAGGATCTCCCCTCCCAGCATCCAGATCCCATGAGACAAGAAAAAAGCTGCATTAATTCCCATGTTTTCACCACCTTTGTCTAAGAGGATAAGGAAAAGCAGCTGGCTCTTATTTGCTCCTATGGCAAGTAATCTGATAACTAAACCCTGTCTTTGCTCAGGTGGCTTTCAACTCACATGGCTAGGCTGGGCTAGTCTCACTAATAGAGAAACCACTCCGGCCTATGCAGGGACCTCAAAAAAGGTAAAAAAGGTAGATCTAGCAAACACTAAGACAGAATTGAAAATCTTAGCCATCCTGCATTGCCTCCAACAGTAGACCTGGATTACAAGTAAATTTTATTTTCCTGTAATAAAACATTCCTTTTTACAACAGGAACACCAAGCTGACATTTGAAATACACCACTTGACTGGAATTACACCAAGAATGAATGCTGCAAAGTGATTGCATCACTGCACATGACTGACAGTAATTATTAATAGGAATGCTCTTCCTTTGATAGGCGTGCATTACAGATGGCTGAATAACGGAAACATTTGTGAACAATTGTTTGGTGGCAGAAAAAAAACCCCACTGCCAAAATTTTAATGCTTAAACACAATGCAATTAAACAGCTCCAAAGCTGAGCTCCTGCAAAAGCATGATCACTTCTGTAACACCCGCTGAGCTCTGTGGGAATGCATATGTGTGGGATGTTTACAAGGTCAGGAGCCAAGAGGGCAGAGGTAGTCAGACTCACAAATCACCCTCCCAGCAGGTAAGTCGCCCAAGTTATTTGGGAATTATTTTCACATGGATTCAACCAGAGCCATCTACTGCTAGAACAACATGCAGAGAGTGGTGAACAGAGTCCTGACCTAGCAGGCGGCTGTGCAGCCATATAACCACACTACATAGCGCTGGAGCCCACAGTGTATCCACTGCTAAAAAGAGGAGGGAGAAGTCTCTTTAGCTCTTCCAGTAAAACTAAATCAGAGGTATGTCTGTAACATCAAACGGATTCACAGACTGAATCAGAGAGGATCTCTAACTCCAGGAACTGAAAAAAAATGTCAACATAAACCAAACAGTAGTGGCTATATTTCCATCACAAAATCAGAAAACCAGATTTTGTCTTGCAGGGGAAGTCCAAGGACTTTGTTACCAAGTGTTTTCTTTGCAAGAAGATCTCAGGAGGAAAAATTGTGCTTCTTGGAAAGAAATAATAATAAAAAGAAATAATAATAAAAACAGAATACAATGATAGTATAACAGCCTAAATTTCCAAACTGTTATCCTCAACCAAACCAGGCCATCCACACCTCATTTAATCTCAGGTGCTTGTCACTGCTCCTCACTTGAGCTGCGTTACATCTGACCACCTGCCTGGCCACATCCCATGCCAATTGGAACTCTAGCCTGGGGACTAGACTTCCCAGCTTGACCTCGGACCTGCCTCCATGCTATGGACATGCCTGCTGGTCTGGGTTCTCAGCAGCCCAGGACTCTCCATGTTGGGGTACCATGGGATTGCACCGCTGGCTAATGACACATCCTCCTGCCTCTCTGCCCATCACAGTCCCAGACTACCTGAGGCTGCCTCCACCCTCCTCTTACCACCAGTCCATGCAAAAGCACTTGCCCGGGATTTCCAACATCTCCAAATCTGATGATCAGAGCTCCCATACAAACACTTTCTGAGGGTTGGTACAGCACATCGGGGAAAGCGCACTGGGTTTGGTGTGTCCTCAGAGCTACTCATTGTGAGTTTGCCACCATATCAGAGGCATGATTGCCTCCAGTCTGATCCATGGCAGCAAGATACTTGGCACTATTTCACCAAACCCTGCTATTTTCCCTCTCCACTCATGATTCTCTTTCTGTTTTCTTTTCCTCTGCTGTTTTTAATCTATGTAATTTGGAGGTAGCAAAAATTTTAAAAAACATATTAGACCAAACTAAATAAACTGATTCAAAAATAGACTAAGCTGAATGACTAGAACACTTAAACAAAATAGCCACTTACTGCCAGCATTTTCAGACTGGTCTTTGCAGTGTACTTTAAAGAAATGAAAATTTTAAAAGGAGTTTCAAATGTTTTTAAAGTCATTTTTAGAAAAGTAATAACACCAGTTTTTACTAAAAAAGCCTCCAAGCATAGTTAATGTTTTAAAGAGGGGGGGATGAGAAAACACAGCTGTCTGTCTATAGGAACAAATAATTAAAGAGCCTGAACTGTAAATTGTCCAAAACAAGAATACACCCTTCAACCAGGCTTGTAATTGATGCCAGTTATTTGGAGCAGCAAACAGCAAAGTCTTACCACTTTTTTCCCACATGACATTTCGGCATTTCAGATCTATATTGGCCCTATGATCTCAAAGAGAAAGGGCCTTCTGACATTGACTGATAGGGCAACAGTTATCCCAGGGTTTTGTTATTATTCCACTTACATCAGAGGGAAAGATGACAAGTATGGCTTGTAACAGGAGTCCCACCAGTTCAGCTGAGCGAGACCCATGCAGCAACCTGCCTGCTGAGGTCAATTAAGTCACATCATCTGGGGAGCAATTTCAGGGCTAGGCTTGCTCCCAGCCACTTCAAGTGGGAAACATCAGCTGTCCCCAGCATGCGTGAGGACATAGTCGGACTGAAGATTTTCATCACAAGCAACCAGCCTCGCCCAGCTCTCCAAGTCCAACTTCAAATCGTTATTGATTAAGATTAAAAAGTAAAAACCACCAAATTTCTTTTCACTCTTTTGAGCTCTGACTCAGCATGTTCTACTACATTTGCAGCAGGGTTGCACATAACAATCAGCATTGTTTGAGTATTGGAGTAACAATACTACTGCTGAAATACCCAAAAGACCAGTGTCAACAACTTTCTCTACTGCCAATACACGAGACAGTGGTGAGATGTATGTCCCCATGGTGGGACATTCCCAGCTGACCCACACCAACACTGCAAGCAGGGACAGACCACATTCTTACCTGCACACCAATAATTGGATCTGCTGGCAAATGAACCCTCCATCACCAACCCCAACATCGCCCCTGGGTGAGGGAGCAGCTGGAGCACCGATTTAGCAGCAATACCTGCCTGAAATGCCGCAGAAGTAGCAACCAGCATGGACCCTGAGGGAAGGAGTACAAGCAGTGGCAGAGAAAGTTTGGAGAGTGCCAAAGACGTCAGTACCTAGCACTGAAGCAACTGTGGTTCCCTTAACTGGACAGCACTGCTGTAAAAGCCTTGGTCACAGACTGAGTGTAGTCATAGAATCATCCTGGCCAGAAGGGACCTCTGAAGATCGTCTAGTCTGACCTCTCCATAGTCACAGGGACACCCCCAACTAGACCAGGTTGCCCAGGGCCTCATCAAGCCTCATCTTGAGTATCTCCAGGGAAGGAGCCTCAACCACCTCTCTGGGCAACCTGGTTCAGTGTTCCACTACCTTCATAGAGAATAATTTGTTTCTAATATCCAATCTAAATCTACTCTTCTCCAACTTAAAGCCATTGCCCCTCCTCCTATCACTGAGAGCCTTTGCAAACAGATTCTCCCCAGCCTTCCTGTAGGCCCCCTTCAGGTAATAAAAGGCTGCAATTAGGTGTCCCCAGAGCCTTCTCTTCTCCAGGCTGAACAACCCCAGCTCCCTCAGCCTATCCTTGTAGCAGAGGTGCTCCAGCCCTCTGATCATTATCAAGGCCCTCCTCTGGACCCACTCCATCAGTTCCATCTCCTTCCTCTACTGAGGGCTCCAGACCTGCACACAGTACTCCAGGTGGGGTCTCACCAGAGCAGAGTAAAGCGGCCCTTTAGTCAGGAGTAAGCAACAGCATGAACTGTCGAAATCCCCAGACCTTCAGGCCAGCCCTGTGCAGAAAATCAGAAGAAAATGGGTAAAAGCTGTTGCTGCTCTGCGTTGTTGCTAAAGACTGCCGTAAATGTAGAAACGTACAGATAAGGACGCTGTCAGAGCCTGCTGCAGGATCCCTGAATGTTGCCATGCCAAATGCCAAATCTTTCGTTACAGAAAAATTTCCAGCTGCCTCACTTGAAAATGAATTGTTTCCTGTCACTAAGGCAAAGCTGTCGCATGCCAAAGGAAAAAAAAAAAAAAGGCCAAATAAAATCTGCTGCCTCTCATTAGATCAAAGGTTGGCAGCAGAGATAAACCACCACACAAAACGACATTTATTTAGAAGAGCAATTGACTACAGAGTCATTTGTCACTTTTAATAATACTACAGTTGTAAAATGATGATAATGGAAATCAAGTTACCCTAATGGTAATAAAATATTTGTAAACTAAACTTGTTCATTTTGACTATAAAAAAGACATTGAAATAATTTAACTGCAGAGAATAAAATTGAAATGGGTCTGTAATTACATAGATTTTCAGCATCTTCTCCTTTATGAAAAGAACTAACTGCTGATGACTCCCACATTTCTGGCACCTTACTCTGCAAGACAAAAGATTAGAAATATGTACCAGATGTACAGAAAAGGGGCCTGCAGCAACATTTCAGAAGTGATGCATACATTTCTTTCCATTTCTCCTTCTTATTAGTAGCATGCCAAGTGTCATATCTCATTAACTGAGTAAGCATGTATGCCAGTGAAACTTCACTGAGTCAAGAGAAGGGATGGAGCACTATAAATGAAATCATTGGATCTCAAAATCCTCCTTGTCGCCATCAAGGAAAACACTGGAGGATTTTTGGCTACTTTGATAAACTACCATGCTGGCAAAACAAATACTGATGTGGCCTGATATGGCTTTCTTATCCCATGTGACCTGCCTTCACAGGCTGACGAATTCAAGTAAGGATTGCAGGAAATTCAGCATTTTTCTCTAACCTCTCAGGTTTCTTTCTTTGAATTCTGTTTTGACCCATTTTCTAATGATTTTCCTGGAACATTTAACATTAAACAAGTGAAGTTCAGCCATCAACTGAAAAGAATGCCAGGAACAAAGGAAAGACTTCAGGGAGCTGAAGAATGCCTTGGTAGCCTGACTCATCTTGGATTCCTCTTGCTGCTGTGTTAGATTTTATTTTATTTTAAATTCAGGCCATGTGAGTTTCTTCACTGTATCTAGATGCTAAGACAGGTAAATCTCTAAGAGAGTCCAATGTCTCTGATCTCAGAGCAAGCAGGTGCATCTCACAATTTTGCACATGCCTGTCACCCAGGGTGGATCTAAGTTGTGCCAACATCAATGATTCCTTTACTCCACCTCAGACCTACCATATTTTGAATGTATTTTGAAACTGGATCAACTGCCCTACTGCACAGGAAATTTCTCAGTTTCTTAAATTATTTTGTCTGCAGGGACCTGCTTGTCACGTGTCAGAAACTTACAGAGAAAATCTAGACCTTAGGGAAAATGGCAAGAAACCAAAAACTGAAGCCAGCACACAAAGGCATGCCATAACATAGCAAGAGTTTTATAGCTGCATTTTAAAACATTTCTTGCAGTTTCATGTTGGATTTGTTTGTGGGTTTGTTGAAGTGGTTTTTTGTTGTGGGGTTTTTTTTTTTTTTT